>JAUZND010066082.1:0-17576 GCA_034780555.1 Coelogynopora nodosa | reverse complement strand
CTAATTTCACTAAGTATTATAAAAGTTATTTATTATGAGAAAATCAAAAAGGGCAGCTATTGAAGCTATAATATCTCAATGTGAAAAGAAGAAGGAAAAACGTAAGTCTCTTATACCTACATACCTAATATTATGATGATTATTAGTTTCATTACCTACGTATTCGAAATATGTATTATCTCTTACATAAATCTATAACAAAATTTTCTACAGACCAAAGTAAACAGATTTTTATGGGATAATAAAACGAAAGAATGCCGGAAATTGTGCTCAATATTTTAGCTCTAATACCTAATTATCAAGACCTATGGGGCGGGGCTGTCCATAAAATACGTGACGCTATTTTTACATTTTACCCCCCCCCCTCCCTCATAACGCTTTGTGACAATTTTGCATACCCCCCTCCTCCCTGTGACGGTCTGTAACATTTTCAGAAACCCTCCCCCTCTCTCGGGCGTCACATTTTATGGACAGCCCCTGGCAATAGGCCGTTAGTTTTCTAAGCAATTAAATATGTATAACACATATTATTTATTATAATATTATAGGCAAGGTAACCAGCCGAGACCCCTCTGATATCTCTGCTCCATCTGCGACTGACCAAGGCCTCTCTGCTCCATCTGCGACTGACCAAGGCCTCTCTGCTCCATCTGCGACTGACCAAGGCCTCTCTGCTCCATCTGTGATTGATCAAAGCTACTCTGACAGAAATGATGTGGATATGGATGCAAGTTCAGATGTACTTGATGATAGTGATATCGACCCTTCATATGTTCCTAAACAGGAGCAATGCCAGTTCCTGAACTGTGAAAAACAAATTCATATATCTTGTGTTATATGTAACTTACCGCTATGTAAAATTCATTTGCACACAGGGTGTGTTGAACACAGGGATGTTCAATGTGAGTCTTGTACAAAAACAGATATATTTATCTCATGTTACCAGTGTAATGTTTACCTTTGTTTTGTACACAAGGATAGTAGTTGTTTAAAGCACAATCCTTTATTATTGAATTGTTATGAACAACCCGCAAAATACTACCCTATGGAAGGAAGTGCCCCGGAAAATCCCATTAAAGTACCATCTAAGAAAGCAAATGCAAAGGAGTTACGAAATCTGGGCCATAGCTACATGGGTGGCAAAGACGTTAAGTCACTAAAGCCTTCCAGACGGGTATTAGCGGATAAAACATGCATTTGTTCATCCTGCATGAACTTTTCTGATGATGTTCGACAAAATATTCTTGACGAATATTTCGATATGGGCGATTTAACCAAACAACGTCAATTTATATCTTCTCTTGTGTCAGTCAAAGATGTGCGCTTCCATACCACAGAGCATAGTCGTAGAAACAAAACCTTTGTCTATCACTTACCTCTAAATGGTGAACGAATCCAGGTGTGCCAAACTATGTTTTTGCTGACATTAGGAATAGCACAGAGACAAGTTCGTACTGCATTACAAAAAACTAATGATGCTGCAATTGTCGAGAAAGAAATGAGAGGACAACGTGGTCGAATGGTTTCCGAAAGTGAAAAGGCCAAGCGTGTCACTGTCGCAGAGCACATCAACCTGTTTCCTAAAGTGGAATCCCATTATTGTCGAGAAAGCACATCCAAATTATATGTCAGTTCTGATCTGAATGAGCGAAAAATGCACGAGATGTACAAAGAATGGATGCTAACAAAGGGTGAGACACCTGCATCATTTTCGACATACAAACGTGTTGTGAAAGAGTTGGATATTAAATTCCACCAGCCAAAGAAGGACATGTGTCCACTTTGCTATCGGTACAACAGTGGATCTGAAGAAGAAAAACTGACATTGAAAGAAGAATACGACCTACATACTGCAAATAAAAATGCCTTTCGAGCGACCAAAGAGTTGGAGAAAAAGAAAAACGACATAAATACTGTTGTGGCATCATTTGATTTAATGCAAACGTTTCAGTTACCTAAGTCAAACCTCAATGTTGTGTTTTATAAAACACGAATGTCTTGCTATGTTTTCACTATATACAATTTAAAGACGAAAGAATGTGATGCTTATTACTGGACGGAAGTGGATGCCAAACGCGGTAGCTCAGAAATGGCCACTTGCCTTTACAGGTTCCTACTACACCATTGTAAAAATGGTATTAATAAGGCTATTTTCTTTTCAGATGGATGTTTCGGACAAAACAAGAACTCTATTTTGCCTACCATGTTTTTGCATCTGCTGCACACCACAGAAATGCAAGAAATAACGTTGCATTGGTCCGAAAAGAACCATGGCCAATGTGAGGGCGACTCGGTGCACAGCTGTATTGAATCATCTATGAGAAAACACCATACTCTTCTTGAACCAAACGAAGTTATTCCTTTAATAAGGAATGCAAAGATTTATCCACCATTTTACGAAGTACATGTCATTAAATTCAATGATATATTTGACTTCAAAAAAATGGCAGAACAGGTTGGGCTTTTAACTGTCAGAAAAGCCGATGATGGTCATGCGATAAATTGGCATCACATCTCAGCCGTTCGAGTAATCAAGGGGGACTATGCCATTGATTACAAAGTCAAACACTTTGATGAGACATGGCATCACCTGCCTCTGAATAAACGTTGTTTGAGAAAGACAGCACCTTGGCATTTCATTTTACAACAAAGATACAATGAAAGACCAAAACTGCCACGAAATACTTATTTAGCATTAGTGTCACTTTGTGGTCCTAAATCCGTGGTAGTCGATCAATATCTCCAAGATTTCTATCGAAATCTTCCTCACGAATAACTTTTACGAGTCATCATAAGTCATTGATTTTATTTGTGCTTTATCAAGTGTAATAACAGTTATTCCATAAATATTTAGTATTAGTACGTGTTTACTGATATTATGCACATTACATAACCTACCTATTGATACTTACCTAGATAATTTATCCTCTTGTCTATGTTATAACTATATAAAAGTGACACACGATCATGATATAACATTATTGGCATTTATTGTTAGACATTACATATTCTATTTTTAAATAATGAATAAATATTATAGACTATATATATTTACTCCAATTTGTGATTTTGATGAGTACCCAATATAGGTATAATATTTATATTATATAAAATAATTTAGTCCGGGTGATTCTATATGCGTTCACTATGTCAATATTCAATAATTCTAGTAAAAAAACAGGCAATTTTGATTATTTTTAAATTGACCAATTATTAGCAGCAACATAAGATATTTTCGTATATTTGTTAACAACGAATATTAATTATCAAAACAGTTGTAAGATACAACACATAACATTAAAAAATATAAAAATCTCTAAAAGTGTCGTAACATAAGATACAACGTATAATATTAACATTTACAAAATACACAAGATCTCTAAAACTGACGTATCTCTATTTTTAGTCTTACTAAGCCAATCAGAGTTCGTTATCTTTGAAAATTAGTAAGTCTATTAGAACATCAACATAATGTATAAATTATAGTTATTTATGATTTATAGTTAGAATATTATAGTTATTTGAATTTTTAGAAACCTTTAAAGTGCTCTCCTGAAAAATGTCAAAAATCGAGATACGTCGGTTTTAGAGAACACCGACGAATTAAGCAAAGCAATCGTTTTCGATTGTATTACACAATTTGTATAAAACAATCCGCCTTCGGCGTCGTGCATTAATTTTTCGAATGCATTCGTTCATGACATAGTGATGTACCCAGCAACAAGTTTTAATACAAATTATGAAAGTTATTATAATCATATAGTAATTAATATTAATATATACAGATTTTACTCCTATTGATTTCATATACATTGCGTTGTAAATTTCCGTCAATAGAAAATCGATTTATTTTAATATATATAATATAAACGGATAACAAAACAGTAGTTGAATATTTTTTATTAAATTGATTTTAAGAGTTAATATATATTCATACAATTTTAACATACGAAAATATAAACATTCTGTATATCCAAAACTGTTTTACTAAATGAACTATTTTACTGCAGTCCGTTTTTAGATAATTATTTTACAAAAGCTTTAGGATAACAAGTTAGTAGTATTGAACTGCATACAGATCAATATGAGAGTGAAATCATGTATTAATTTCTCTATGAATATAATATTATTTATTATAAAAAATATCTATAGCAAAATATTTTGATTTATGTAATAAAATATAATTATAATCCGTAATTAATATATTACATATTTAAAGGCTTACCTGCGAGCTCTTATGGTACGAAATAAAGAAGCAGTATTGTATTTTTATATAATTAATATAATCATATAGTAGTATACTACAAAAATCACCAAAAAAAGTTTATATTGTTTATATTTATAGATATATTGTAGTTTATTTAGTGCTGGAATTATTTTCAATTGATACATGAGAATAATATATATCATATAATATAAAACTATTTAAAAGCACAAATATGCTCGGTTATCACGGAATAACTGTACTTATAGTGTTATCAGCATGTTTGCGCCCCCCATGAATGATTTACTTTTTTAAATAAAGAATCTGTTTAAAATAAAAATTTAGTTCTGCATATAAATTACACACAAATATAGCGCAACGATTTTCTAAAAATAGATTACTACTTGAATAGGTAATAATTATAAATATAACGAGGCAACCACAGAAATGAAAACAAAAAACCGTTACAGTAAGTTAATTACTGCAAGTGAGGCAATTTCTACGGGAATTAATTTATAAGCTATATATACATATAAACATATAGCTATAACTCATTTTAACACACAAGAAAGGTATAATAATTTCATTGTAGTGGTTCAATTGTTCAGAAAATTTTTTTTTATCTAAACCGCAATTCATGTTTTACATAATATATGCATTAATTCCTAAATATCTTTTAAAACGTACGTTATTACTTAATAATAAAATCAAATTTACAAACTCTGCGAACAACAAAATGAGTTTTTGAGAAAAAAATAAACTTATTTAATTTGCTAAACAGGAGATTTTTTGGCATATCCATGATAGCAATAAGGATTTTTCATGTTTTTGAAATAAAATATTCTGGTATTTTCTCTTGTGGTTAATTTTTATGTTAATGACATCAAACTAATATTAGTAAAATTACAATATGATTAAAGTACGACAATAACAGCGTAAGACCATTTCCCCTAAATGAAAATAATATTAAAAATATATTATTGTGCCGATAAAAGATGTATTCGTTGAAACAATTGCACAAGCACAAGTAACAAACACATAAACACTGAAAGATGGTCCATATCTCAACCAGTCAAGAGCGATGTCATAACAGAGAGCTATCAAGTGACCTTCAAGAACACAAAATATTAATACCAGAAATCCTATATTAAGTCACAAAATCAAAACAAAAATTAAAACAAGACTTAAAGTGGGTGTTGTTTTCATTTGAAGTTCTTGTGGTCATGTGACTTAAAAATGTTGATCAAAGCAGTTCTGATTGTTCGAAGTAATGGGATCCCAAATGCCTGCAATGAAATATTGTTTTTTTAAAGAAAAAATATGTTTACGTTGATATTACAGTAAACATTGATATAAGTCATATTATAATTTGTTAATATTTATTATTATCATATAGGTACCTCATGGACATTTCTGTTAAGATTGAAGAGTTATTCACTAATGAGAATTAATACTCAGAAATAGGTCCTTTTACGTGAACAGACTTGAACACTGAATAGTTTTATATCTAATTTTACATTATTAAATGCAAGTCACTATATCGGTATATATACATCCCTATATCGGTAAATAGCTATATTTTTTGTAACAAATTTTATAGTAATGAATATTTTAAAAAAATCATAAAAATATTCATATATCATAATATTACATGCATAAATTAAAAAACAACCAGTTTAAATAAATTTCTAATAAAATTCAACATTTAATTAATTTTTTGTGCACCCATGGATTGTGTTGCTCATTTAGAGTATCATCAAAATAAAATTATAAACTGGATACCCAATGTTAAAATACTAATTTAACTAATAATAATATTGGAATATTCGGCGGTTAATAATTATACCAGAAAGAAAACTATTATATAGAAAGAACTTTCGCATTCATTTATTTTCAATATTGGTGTGACACGAACCATTCAAAGTTATTTTACATAGTCTTTGTTCAATGTAAATTTTTAATATTGTTAATTGAATAATGCCTTCAACTTTACTTTAAAGATATTCTGTAATCACTGTCCAAAGAGAGATACATACTTGAAAGCAGACAGTAAAATTCACATGTGAACAACTGCCCACACCTGTCCTCTCAATATCAGTATAGCCGTATAAGCCTATTTATCACGACTGCGGAATTATTATAAAAAAGCAATTAGGATTAGTAGGAGCGCATGTAGTAGAATTACTGACCAAAAATATACAACTGTTAAATTTTTATCTACTTCAGTTTACAATTGTTTAAATTTAAATGTTTATATTTATAGAGGAGACGACAAACAAAAAAAATGACCAAATAACGCATTTTCATAGTTGGTGTGAGAAAATGGTCATGAAAAAAGCAGGGTACAGAGATGTTACAGAACGCAATTTTCAAAAGGTAGGTTATCGAAAGTATCACATTATTGTATATAGAATAAAGTATCCAATTAGATGAAAACGAAAATTATTGTCTAAAAATATTGGAAAATAAGTAATATCTATAATATATTCAAAATTTACATAATTATAACCAATTTTCTAAGACCCATACAAGACATCATCTTTTCCAAGACTTTTCCGAATCACAATCTAGTCGGATAAGTCTGTTTCACCACATATCCTGATATTATTATACATTTTAAATTTCAGTCAACTTGGTTGAAGAAAAAGACACATAGAACAATTTATAAAAAAAAAGGATTATAACTACGATAAAATATCTTTTTGATTTTATGTATGTTAGAATACTTAATCTAAAAACCTATTTTTTGTCACCTATTTTAGGTTACACTTAAAATAATTGCTTATTTCTAAGTTGTATATAAAGTTGCAGAAATTGATTGGATTCAAGATTATAATATTTACTAGATGGTGACACTAAGAGTTCTCTAACACAAAGCTAAAAACATTAAGATTATTAAAATTAAATTAATTAACGGCCGGATTAAGGAAATGTTAAAAAATATACCAAAATATACTTTTTGAAAATTGCGCTGATAGTACTGGTATATTGTGATGACTGCTGTTCCAAAAGTCTTCATCCAAATTGGGACCTATTAAAAGAAAGAAAAAGAATTTATAAATAGATATCCTAGGTGTCATAGTAAAAGTATTGCATACAAAGCAAATTTATGACAGGTAAAACAAAAACATTAGTTTATTTAATATAATTTTCAGAAAATGTAATAATTTTTTAGTAGAAAGTAATGTTGGTTATTTTTTCATTAATTCTTATTTATAACCTCTAACAATACAACCGTTAGCGCTGTATTATTATTGTGTGACAAATAAAAAAATGACTTAAAATTAATTTTTTCACGCATTTGTTTATAGCATCCTGTTAATTAATGAAATGAAGTCATTATAGTGTAATTATTTTAAAAATATATTCTTTGTTAAAATAGGTAGTGTCAAAGTGCGTTGTGTGTCATGACGGTACTGTCAATAAAACATTGTATTTTTGTCATTAAAAGTGTACAAAAAGATATCTAAATAATACCGTGAGGCCCATTTTACAAATATTTTGTTAGCGCTAACAAGCCTTTAGCAAGATGTAAGCAGCGCTTTAGCGGGACAAAATATCGTTTTATCAAAACCGGTCCCGCTAAAAGTTGGAAAACCACTAGCAGATTTACAGCGATACGTTAGCATACTCGTAACAAGAAAGCTTTTTACTAACACTGATAAAGTTCGCGAGTTAGACTGTGCTATAATTTTTATAAAATTATAAGAGACTGGGAGCTCTGTTAAAGCAATTCTTTGGTCAAATTAGTCTTATACAGTAAAATATTTTTTAAAATTTAATGAACTAATAATTATAGCATAACAATAAAATATTATTTAATGCAATTTTAATTGATTAAATATTTTTAGTAAGTTATAACATCATCATGTCGCATTATTTACACCGCCAAAGAAAAATATATTCCTGATGTAGATATAGATCTCGTGGAACCGGACGATGATCAGCTGTGCGAAATCGACTCATTCAACAAACATTTTCGTAAATTTTACATTTTGTATAATTTCTTTTTGAACGTATATTCTACATGACGTTTATGTAATTTGCAAATTAAAAATTTTCCGTGACATTTTTCAAATAATAAATTAAATATATGTAATAGTAAACACTATAACCTGTTTGTATTTTATTTAAAAACATAAGAATTTTAAAGTAAAGATTAGTTATATTTTAAAAAAATATGAAAATATCTATTTGAATGTGTAATACTATTAATAATTAGTCTAATATATATTTTTTGTATTATATTTACCCAATATATAGCCAATATATTTAGCCAACATACGAAATAAGCGAGTAGTCTCTTTTTTCTTAATTTTTTGATCAATTATCATGCACAAAAATGTTGATAAAATGTTGTTCTGCTAAATTGTCGCGACTTGCTATCGTCCTTTTAACAGTTTTTATAGAGGAGTGTTAGAAAAATTAGCTAAAAATGTTATTAGTAAAACGGTCTAAATATGTTGTGACACCCTGAGTATAATTGCAAAACAATCTAATTTGTCAACTAATTTACTTTATAGTAGTGCCACAGATACACTCTCTATAAATACAAGATATAATGGAAAGATATACATTTAGTCGTTTTCCAATAATTGTTTTAAATATTTTTTTAACATTTATTCAAGTTTCTGATTTATTACTTTTTTTCTAAGTTTTCCTGTCGGGTTGGAATTCTATATAACTAACTACAACAATATTATATAAAGGATAATGTGACATACAACCGATATAAAAACAAATGCATTACACTCTCAACTTACTTGATGTGATTTGTCCTGACATGAGAATGGCCGGATCATCGATGGGGCAATTGTGTATTTTACCTAAAAAACAAAACGTCAAATAGTATTTTAGAAGGCAAAAATGTATATTATTTATCCATTAATCTAACATCTAAAACAATAACAAAATATTTGCAAACAAACAGAATTTAAATACATACTATGTTTTTAATCAAATGATCTATTATACAGGAATTTTTTAGTGACTAAAATTTCTTAATGGTTTTTAGTGTAAGTAGTAATATATAGTAATTTAATCAAATGTTATAGAGGCTAGATAAACTATATTCGAGGACTTATTATTTCTGAATTAAACAGTATTATTATAAAGCATTAAAAATGCGGTTTAGAAATTATTATATTATGCATTACTAAAGCGAAACAGAAAAAATAGAGCATTAAAACGAAATATATAAATAATATTGAACAAAATAGCAGGTTTTTCCAGATTATATATAGTTTATAGAATAACGTGACGTGGTAAGCAATAAGTATTATTCTGTAAACACCTAAGAAATATATTTTTTAAAGTTTATCTATGTTAATAGTATGTAAAGTATTGATCATGATGTATAATAATCGAATGTCTGCGGATATGATTAGGATATAAAAACATATCACTTTAAATTAAGGTTTCATTTTATCAAGCAAAATTAATATAACGAATAATAAACAAAACTTATAACATATAGTTGAGTATACGTAATTCGTTTTAATAACATTGTGTTAACAAATTGTTATTGCGAAATAAATAATTTCATAATCATACTATTAGTGCTTATGTTACTTAGATATTAGATTTTTATAAGCGAATTTTTTTTCATAATTTTACTAAATCTGGGTATGATTATGATGATCACTGTGCTTTCAGTGAAAATATTTAAGGATTTTAGTATTTTTTGTCACACAATTTTAGGATACAACTTTTTACATACATAACTATTCAATAATGGAAATGAAAAAACGTAAGTATACAAAATGTATTAAATAAACAACAATGAAAAGTGTTACACATAGATCAAGTTACTGTAATATCAATTTTATATAATATTTATGGATATATATACAATACTGACAATAAAGAATAATAAAGTTGGAAAACAGATATTATAATAATTTGATAATGACAAACAAAATCAAACATCACGACAATGTCAGGCAAGAATTTTCTCATTGTAACAATTTAAATTATAAGAATAAGAAAATGATTAATTTTTACCATATATATTTTGTTTAAAATAAACGTCAATTCCCCTACATGAAACTAAAATTCTGCATGTACATGTAGATGTTTTCATTATATAACTAATTCCAAAAAATCCGGAACCTTTTGGAGTTCCACCCTTGAAATCATCTTCATCATATGAATTTATTGTAGATATGCATTTGCATTTAAAATGTGTTCAACATTAATAATCACCTTTTCTGAAAAATCTTAACAACTGTATCACGCTGTATCAGTTTTCTTTTTCAAATATTTTCACGATTTTTCTGTCGTCACTATTCAATGTTAAAATTCAGTCTCTTTTTCTTCGAATACAAGCATCTCTCACAATTCGCAAGTGTATCAGATTCCAGTGAATCACAATATACAGTTAAAACATGTTTGCCCAATAAAAAAACTGGACTCTTTAAATTGCACGATTTTCTATTATTAGCATTACAGTTTAGTATTAATTATGATCTATATGAAAAACCAGAATATTTTAGGATCACACATTTTTACAAGTAAACTGAATTATAATTCATTATATTTCATGTTTGATGTCATTGTACAGTATAATGGTTTTTGAAAAATGAATGATAACTTTGTCATTAAATTTATGTGCTACATAAGATGGTTACAGCGAATATTGTTGACAGCTAGATAACATACATCTAATAGTAGCACTCGATACCAGACTAAGTGGATACAAATATCACCTATAACAAATAACGAACAACTAACTTCTCAAATATGTATTTAAACCGACTAACTACTAACGCTAACTAAGTTTAAAACGAAAGGCATATAAATGTTACCTTGACTAGAATTTCCCGCTTCGTTGCTGTTGGCACCGCGGGTTGAGAAAGTGGATCCACCGAAACTGATGTTTGCATGAGGTAGCATAGTTCTTAGTGTCTGCTGAAAGTCGCCCAGTGAGTCAGTCTGAAAAAGAAATTTAAAAATGATTCATTATTTTTTGGTTAAAAATACCTACATTAAAAGTATTGTTGTTGAATGTTATTCCATACAAACAATAATGAATAATAAAAACCAATACATTTTTGTGAGATCAATTTTTTTAAAATTATGTATAGTATATGTTCATGTATATGTTCATAGTATATGTACATGAACTGTTTATAGCTAAGTTTAAAATCATACTTTTAGAATCATGAATATAAAATTATGATTACTTATAGGTATACATATTTTTTTAATGTGAATCCAAAATGTGTATCCAAATTTAATGTGTATCCAAATAAAAACTAGGGGTCCTCTAAAGTTTACGATTAAACAAGATATTCCAAAAAGTAACAAGATTTTTATTGCGAATTCAAAGGCTTTCTATTGGTTCTAATTCTACAAGTATTTATTTCGATGTTGTTTTTATTTTATAAACGGTTTATAAATTATAAGGTATGACCATGGAAAATTAAACAGAAGAATTCACCCACATTCTAATATTATCGCTAATTTATTAATAATAAAATTATTAAGTAGTAAAACGGGGAACAAATAAACATGTTATATACTCTATTGATAAAGGATACAAACAAATTTCTACAATTTGGAATAAATAGTATTGTAATATTTAACATACTAAACAGCAGAATATAGTAAGAATACCAAAAAATACGAATTGGCAAAACAGCTCTGAAAATACCTAATTTAGTATTAATTTTTTGATAATCACAATTCGATGATTTTTTTCAAATCATTTAGAAATAATTTTTCTTTGAACATTATCCACTGGTCTTGACAATGTCAAACTTAGTTCATTTGATACTTGCAGATTTTTATTGACGCAAATTTGTTTGGTGTATCTTTTAACACTATCCACTTGCCCATCTGGATTTCTGGTTACTATCTGGATTTCTTCTCTATTGGATAAATTGGTTAGGCCTACTACAGTACATCTGTAGCAAATTTGGATATGATTTTCATCAAGTACCCGAAAATTTATATTCAGAAAATGTTGTCATATAAACAGATGGCCCAGTTTGAGTTTTGTCGTAGTTTAAGAGAGAAAAAAGAGCTGTTGTTAGGCAATTTCGACAGATAAAGTGTTGAACACTTATGGGTGTTACAAACATCAGCATATTATTTCTAGCTTCGTAGTGACAACGGCTAGCTGAGGCATGTACATTTTACATGATCAAGGATCACGAGATCGGTGAATTCTTTGTCGAAGTTAAATCCCACTTGAAAGTCTTTTGTTAACGCATTTATAATCTATTCACGCATACAAAAACCAAAATGATAAAACAACTCTTGTTCTAACATGTCAATGTCCAAAATAGTCTCTCAATTTTAGCATATCTTCTACTTCAATAGTGTTCGTGCTTCGTATACCTTTAAATAGTCTTGAACAATTATCCTGCGAATATATTTCAATCAATGCCTTAAGGGTGCTATTTGGACTGACAAAATCTGTTCCCTTGGTTATATTTATTGTACGAATTTCAGATTATAGATAACGCTGAAGGAGAAGTGATGCCGAGCGCAAATGAGTGAATGGAGTCCCATCCTTCTTTCTTAACCTTGAGTACCATAGATGAGTGTATTCTGCCAAATATAAACAAATAATAAGGTTTGATTTTACGTTCCTTTATTATTTGCTGAATTTTAAGTTCAGAAGGTGTCGATTCATCTAAATTCAGGTATTGAATATTGTCATTAATAGCGTTTTCCAAATATTCATCCACAATTTTGTGTATTGTATATCTGCCATTTCTATCTCTTGTTTAGATGTCAATCCAAAATCAATTATGTTATTTTCCCCCAAAATATTTTTAATTTAATAAAATATGAGGTAAAATGTTCACCTCTCTGTCCTCTAAGCCTGAAATTATATTATCTGTTTTTCTATCAAGTCGTAGCATTTATTATTAGTAGCGTATGGCATGAATATCAATCAATAATTGAACAGTTTTTGTTATTGAACTAATATCATTAACCATGGTATTGTATGAATAACAGTGAACGGACATAAATACACTGCGCGCTACACTGTCCGCGACACATAGGTATGATTTATATAATAAATAATTCCGGCAGCTGGTAAATAAATATAGTGTCAGTATTAAACAAAATACAATTATAAATTAGATACGATACCATTAACCGACTTACATTTATTTATATAAACATTTTAATGCTATATTTGTTAAATAAAAAAACTGATTTTTATTGCATCATTATGTGCTGATAATAACACAATATTGCCTTATTACCTGTGAGGTGTGGGGAGAACGTATCACCTCAGTGTCCCGCAAATGATGGTCACAGTCAAGTTCCGTATCTATGACTGGCGGCACTGGTAGTGGAGGTTGCGATGTAAGGAAACTCTGCTGCTGATGCAGCGCTGCGGCGATGACCTGCGGTGTACAGAACAGACTGGGGTCCAGCATGGGCGGCATGATACCCTCAAAGCCCTGCGGAGGAGCGGAAGCAACACTGCTACTGCTACTATTACTTGCCGCGGCAGCTGACATAAACTGGAGGTATTGCAGGGCTGCCAGCTGGGGAAAGAGGATAGAATTGAAGAAGGGGTTTGCCCCACCAGGATTCCACTGCTAGAGGTCACTGCTATCTGGGGGACTGAAAGAGTTAACTGGGCGTTGCTGATGATTACTGGACGAAATCGTGTCGAAGTAGAGGGATGATTGCCGTCAAGGTTGCCAGAGGATAAAAGTGTATTATGTGGCGGACTCTGGGAGTAGACTGACCCTTAATTCAACTGCGGCGGAGAGTGGGCTAGATTATGATCTGATGATGACAATGGATAGGATGGATTCTGAATCGATGGTGTTAAAGGGTGAGTTGGATTCTGAATTGATGAAGGCAAAGGGTGGGATGGAATCCGACTGGATAGTGGCAACGGGTGGATTGGATTCTGATTGGATAGTGGCAGAGGGTGGACATGAATCTGATTGGATAGTGACGGAGAGTCGTCTATTTTTGTACTCGTCGACAAAGTGGGCTCCGCCACTCTTTGATTATTTAACGACGAAGAGAGTTCTAACCGCTGATTGGACAAGGGGGAGTGAACAACTCTCTGATTAGATGAGGACGACGATGACAAAGACCCTTGTGAACTGGCGCTTGTACTACACGCACTATCGGACAGGGGTGTTGGGAAGGCGTGATTAGTCGTCTCCGCGTCACACCGGCTAATTGGATTGAAGTTGGTCGAGGAGGTGCTGACTTCTCGCTTGCGTCGGGACACCAGGGCCGGTGGGACTTCTGTGGCGGCTCGACTCGTCTTGGTGCAGAGAAGTGGGGGAATGGAGGTGGCACAGAACTGAACCATCAGATGTTGTTCGTAGTCGGTATGCCGGCCATGCTGCATCTCCTGCTTGGTGAAGCTGGCCGTCTTATCTGCCAGTTCATGTAGATACATACAATCCTAGAAGGGTTAGGATGGGGTTTCGGGGCTTATTAACATGGACTATAGTTTAATATAGTGAGAAGTTATCTATACGAAATTATTCCCAAAAAGCAACCTAATAAAAAGAGAATATGTATAACGATGCGTATGTATGTTAAGATACCAATTATAAACTTGCAGTGATGTAAAATATTAAATAGATTTCAATAATGAAACCCTTAATTTTAAGCCCTAACTTCTTCAAATTTAAAAACATTAGTAACTATAATCTACGAATAAAACTCATGTTTACTAAAACTATTATAACAGTTACACACCTTACATAACCTGTAAATAGTAAAATATAAAAAATATGCTTAAAAATGTACGCAATTTAAAATGTGAAACCAAATTTACCAATCGACACAGACAGACAAAATAATAACCGTCAAACTCAGTACCATTGTAGAGTGCAAAATAGTCGATACATTCTAATCAATATACCAATATTTAAAATAGCGCAACGTTAATTATTTTATAAAAATTACTAGATACGCGATGTAATAAATAGTTTAAAAGAATTAGTTTACCATATAGTTAACAACAGCTAGACATATTTAGGATTCATATTAGTATCATTACTGTATCGTCGGTTACAGATTCTATGATATAGAAGAAATTAAATGTTTACTCATTATCTACGCAGAGTAATTTACAATGAAAAAACTCAAGGAAGCCATTAAGTAAAAATACACACTTATTTTTTAAAAATACAAACTTCGACCGTCAATACTATAACATAAAATCACGTCCCGTTCTCAAAATTCAGTATAGTGCAAATGTAGTGTATGCTGTCTTAGCAACTATACAATAGTTAAAATGTATATTATAACATTATTATTATAAAACGATAATATTCTTTTATCGTTGAATGTAATATAGAAACCTCGTATGTGCTTAACGATAAGTTTAAACAAGATAACCTCTATTTCGTTTTACTGACATTGTAGTCAGGGTGCCATGTGTACACATATTGATTGACTGTGTCTAACATACCTAAAACGCAAAAAAAACACAACTTAAAAAATAATATTCACCACACAATATATAATCAATATTCAATTACATGACTATTTCCAATTAATAAATATTGTTTTCAAGCAATATTATCCATTTCAAACAAAGAAAAAATTAATTATGGTGATGTAATCGAAATTCTAAGTTAATAATATTATTCCAATGGACCTGACTGTAGTAAACACTTAATTTTACTAAATAAGAATTTTCATATTTCTCAAACTCTTTGATCATATCACTCCAGATATATAAAATAAAAATGTGTCTGGAATGGTAGTTAGACATGTTACAGTAAAAATACCATGTAGTAACAACAGCCAACCACAAGTGAAAATGTCATACAATTATTTCTGCAAATACACATTCAATAAAACTGTTTAAATCAACTACTAACTAATGTCTAAAATACACTCAATGTTATATGTCTAATAAGGTGAAACAAACCTAATGTGAGCATAATATGTAAATTTAGGAGACATTATAGGTTGAAAAAGTTAAACTATGTATTCTTTCAGGCATTTCAAATGCAATCATATCCACATCGATAAATACACTTATCTAAAGGAGATAGATGAACCGGATCTTGCATTTAAATAACATCTAGCATGCTAACTCCAAAGAAAATATTTCTTATCCAGATATATTCACCATTCGTTCTTCGCTCTTGTTTTCTACTACTCTCTCATTTTGATTCAAGTAGCCTACTATAGTTTTAATAATATAATAACAATAGGTACCTTGGATAGTTTTTCTATAACAGACATGAAAAATAATAATTATAAATTAACCATTAAAGAAGCTCTCAATATAAAACTTAATGTTACTTCCCCTAACATGTCCTTGTCTAATTATGGCAATAACGTCAAATCAGTCGAATGGTGATTATCAGTGCAACGGAATATTATTCACATATATTAAAATAACAATTAATGATGAACAAAATCCAAAAAACATCATAGAATGATGAATTCAAACTATGAAATACGTTAAACCCTTAAAGTAAATACAACAAGATATTTGTACTTCCAAAAGTTCAATTACATAATTAATTAGAAAATGTTGTCTAAAAAACTGAACCGTGTCACTGCATATTATTTGTGGCCATTATTGTATCTATACTAAACATAAACTGTGGATACTATTAATGAAATCAAATATACTTACATAGAGAGATATGTTACTAAATTATATTATAATATAATACACATTATAATAATCAATGTTCACAAAAATTAAATAATATACTCAATACTTCCTAAAGTCTAAATAATGATAGATTACGTTTAGATTATCCGTTAAATAAATCAATAGCGCGCGCAACAATGAAATATTGAATTTGATATAATAACATCATTCCTAATAATATGTACAATAGAATAAGGTTAACTGGAGATGGGTTAATTAAAAACAGTTTATGTAATATGTTATTAAATAGTTATACAGAAACAAAGTATAAGCGATCGCTGTATTTTTTTAAGGAAGAAATGATAAAACAGAATATTATGTAGGTAAAAAAACTAATAAATGCAAATAATGGAAATTGTTGTGAGTTCACAGACCTGAGTTCACAGTGTATGTCCTTTCCACACTTTTTCGAGATATATTGTATGTGTACTATCGGAACCCATTTAATTGATAATTAAAAACGACTAGTCTTATATTACAAATATTAATAGACTTGCATGTAAAAGGTGTTAATTAAAAATATGTATATTTGATTTAAGCATAATCGTTGATTTTAAATAAGTCTTTATAGCAGTCACAACTATTGAGACAATTTATCGCCAATTATAACGCGATAGATAAATATATATATAGTAACGAATTTAACAAAAAACGAATACATAACTTTCATATTCAGGGGTCGTGCGCCACAATTGTAAAAAAAGTATGAAAAAAAGGCTTAAAAAAGTATGATTTTTAAATACTATATTT
>JAUZND010066071.1:0-17577 GCA_034780555.1 Coelogynopora nodosa | reverse complement strand
AAATTAAATATTCCAGTTTTTCGAAGATATCTGCAAATTTCTGAATGAAAAATATCTTTTCGTTGTAATATAATAATAATCATAGTTATCAACAAACCTAGCATTACCAACAACGAGCCTGTTATAAGAAAACCTAATTTAATATAGTTTTCAATACAAAAATGATCAGACTCCGTTCGTCTACCTTTATAGTTTGGCCAATTCTGAACTATTGTATAAAGTTTCCAACCAGGTTGATGGCTATCCACCATAAAGTCTCTGTGCGCAAGTAGACTGTAGTTGGAATTTAACCACTTTTCCTTAACGGCTTTGGCAATCAATTGCTTTGCAGCGTTCAATGCTGCTAGTGTAGGGGATTCCACTTCAAAATCACCAATAAATTGTAGAGCAAAGCTAATAAAGTTGTAATTATGATAAGCCTGATTTGGTCTGTATGTTATATTACGACCCTCGTACACAACACCATCTGACCCAATCATGAAGTGTGCACCTATATCAGTTAAGTTCAGAGAATCCATGAAAAAGTTTTGTTTTAGTCGACATGCGCTCGAACATGAGTCATGGGTGTTACAGCCACAAAAGGGGTAGAGAAAATTATTAATAATGATCTTTGTTGGAGGTTGTCCTTTTGAAAATGGAATACCTTTTCCTTGCATCGCACGTGCACCCCATTGTAATCGAGTATATGTAATTAATTTTGGGGATTCTTTGAAATCAGCACTGTAAATTTGACATTGAAGTTTGTTGTGGTTTTTATGTATGGCTTTTGAGTCATTGGCGTAAATCCAAACAATATCCAAACCCGTAAAACCCTTTATAAACTCCTTGTCATTCACAGTAACTTTATTATTATCAGTGTAAAAAGACATCCCAGAATATATCGATCTTTTCTCTTCTTTAAAATTTGGTGAGTCACACTTGTTTTCGTAAACCTCTACATAGGTTGAATTCCGTATAGAAATACATTCCGTATTATGATAGAGATCATTGCTGTCATGTTTTCCATCGTGAAGATTTAGTTGCAATTTCTTTAATTTTACATTCATGTTTTCTATATTTGGTTGGCTACAATTATGCCAAATAAAGGAAGTAAAGTTATACCGAGGCAAAAATAAGTCTTTATTGTCACATACCGGACTTACGACTGGGTCTGAGTTGGCTTCAAGCAAACATTGATATGTGGTTTGATTGTACCATGCTCTGACACATCGGAAGGATGGCTGAAGTGCACACTCTGTTAAACATGAATTGTATCCCATAGTATAATAGTTAAAACAATATGAAGCGTTCAAAGGTGGTAGAGCCGAAGGTTTTTCAATTTCCCAACGTCCATATCGATCTCCAATGGGTTCACATTTGTTTTCATGTTTTGGTAAGCTGCAGCAGCGCCATTCCATGATCCTAAAATTTGGATCATAAATGACATTATTTTCCCCTAAAGGTTCCGGCCAGTTGGAATTAAGTTCAGCATAACCCTCTGGCGATGCATCATTTCCTTTAAAATTAACTGAATTACAAGAATGAATCTTAAGACATTCATAAGCAACTTGTTGGAGCGAAATACTTTGAAAGATCTGTAAGGGGGCTTTCTCAACTTTCTGATTTTGATATTGAACCCAAATGCCACGACATCGATTTGGTTCAACTTCAAGGCAAATATCTTCATTCTTCAAATTGCAATTTTTCCAATAAATGATGCTATTGCCGGGATACATTTCTTTATAATTCTGTCGGTCCCTGAAAAGTCGACAATCCTTGTAAAATGAAGTGTTTCCGACCAGCACATATTCTGCCATGTTACACCAAGGAGTAGAGAGACATTTACTTCTGCATTCGAGATAATTTGACATATTTGTGTGTGTTTCCTGAGGCTTTTCAAGTGAAGTAACAATTCCACCGATATCGTAGGGACGTCCCGGAGGTTTACCGATAAAACCTTGACAAACAAACCAATCAAAATTTTTTGTCCTCGATGAAACAAGAATAAAGCAAATCCAAAAAAATGTTATATAAATAAAACAAATTCTCCAAAAAAAAACGGTTGCCATTATTTTGTACAAAGATGTTTTTAAACGTTACAAAGATCTCAAAAATTGGAACCGGAAACAGTCAATTAAACAAAATAAATTTAAATAATGGAATTGATGATCTTTGTTAACTTCACCTGAAAGATTTTGATAATATATATTAATCACAGACTCTACCAATGAATGTTGTTATGCTGTAATTTACGTGTCAATTTGCTATTTATCCGGTTGCTGAGTTACACTCTAGTGGACACGTTTTCAATTTGTATATTGTAACGAAAAATTATCTAGGTAAGGTATGTAATTAGAATATTCATATATAAACCACACCGTACGACGTGTCAATCACTTTCAGAGCAATAATACTGTCTCCAAGAATGTCTAACAAGTTTTGACAAGTTAACATATATATATAGGTATGCAATGAATTGAACTAGCATTTGAAATTATGCACAAAGTCTGCAAGAATACTTTAGACATACTTTCACGGTTACCTCCGTGACAAAAAAAGGTGTTAGAGATTCAGGAGTGAAAGCTATACGTCATTTCAGTTTAGTGAATCTTGATATAATTGAAGAAATATGTGTACTAATAGTAGAAGAATGGTCAAAGAAGGGAGAAGAGTGTAATTAATACAATACACTAATACAATATACATATATGATTAAAAAAGAAACGTGAGTATTCAAATATACCGTAAATTTCAACCAACAATATAAAGTCAGGTTTTACATTAGTAATATATACGAAGATTTGGCTAAATGAAACTTGTAATAAGTTTTTGTACTGACGCTCGTTTATAATAGGCCTACATAATCAGAGAAAAGCTGTTTCATACAATCCCAGATTGCGTTTATAATACATAGGCCTAATCAGAAAAAAGCTATGTTTCATACAATTCTAGATTGCGTTTATAATATACAAAAGCAGAGAAAAGCTATGTTTCATACAATTCCAGATATAATTTCAATAAAGTTAAAATATTTTTATTTTTATTTATAAAATATATTATTTATTTGAAATAATACGTACAATTTTTATCGAAAAGAAAGACCCATTGACACTTTCATTAACACACTTCTAAGTTATTCTACTGCATTGAGTTCGCATAAATCGCGCCTTCTCGCGCTCACTCGTTATCTTGCTCACTCACACACTATCCATTTTGTTAAAGTGGATTTATATTTATTTATGTTCACTTTAATTTGTCAACTTGTTTCGAACTTTCGCATATATTATTAAATTTCTCAAAAATTCTTTCCAAAAATGACAGTTAATTGATTGACTTGAATATATGTAGGCCTACTATAGGCCTACGTTGATTTCAATGATGCCTTGATGTCAATGGTAGGCTACAATAACTTTAATTATATATATTTAGCTTACTATTACTAATAGAATATTTCAGATTATTATATTATTATTGATATATGTAACACTTGACTAAAACCATAGAGTACATAGGAAATTCCTATTTCATAGTAGTTCATAGGAGTTCATAAGAGTATTTCATAGGAGTTCCTATGTACTCTATGACTAAAACTATCGTACTTATGCATAATTATATATATAAATGTCATAAACAAATCGATTTTAATTAACGTCTATAATGTTCATGACTCATGACATCTTATAATGACTCATTTCATATCGCTTTTGTTACGTTAACAAATACGTACGCTGTGATAAAAAGGTGATTTAAGGTTTTAGCTATTTCATACGTTTAAGGATTATAGATGGTTATCAATTGCCATAAACATAACATATTGTGCTTGTTGTTGGCCTGTGAAGAACTTCAGAAAGAAGTAAAAAGTGAAAAATTGCAAAAACTTGTTGGTATTTCTCATTTAAATCTCAACATACCGTAATAAATGCCTAATTTGTCTAATTTAAACCTCATTTAATTATACTGAAAGAGAAACAGTTAGTATTGCAGCCCACCTGGAATGGCAAATACTCAGAAATTGTATAGCACTTCTTAAAAAAGAGCATTACTGAAGATAAAGAAATATAGAAAATGTATTTATTCTTACATGTTATCTTAACTTAGTGGATCTAAAACTTCTTTTAGATAAAATTAATAAAACCTGATTTAAAAATATTTTATAGTACTTTATGTATAGGCACCTATAGCGTGTTTAGCTATATAATAAATCATAATTTTACTCTCCTAAACTAATGTACTTTAGTCGCTTTCACTGCGTTAACATTTGAATTAATTCACACAGGCCGAATTTATTGCTTTTGCTATCTATACCTAATGCGAAGTTCAAGGAAAATATTGATATGTCGAAACTTAGTATTTCATTAACATAATGTTTATATCAGTTTTTTTCAGGTAAAATCGTTAGTTTTGTTGTTTTTATTAGGTTAACATAAATACTTTTTTTAACAACAATGACTGATAATTTCATTACAATAGTTAACAACAATGACTGATAATTTCATTACAATAGTTAACAAATTATTCTTAAATATTAACTAGTATTGTACGCTAACATAATATTTTGTTAACGTAACAAAGCGACATTTTAGAATAGGTAGCCTATTGCGATTTCCAAAAGCAGTTTTGAGACTTGATTTAAATTAGTGAGATATACATCATGTTATGAGCTGGAAACAAACAGGTATTATCCGCCCATTTTGTTAGCAACACTGTGACCAAAAATTATTTTCTGAAGCGTTTATTAAATCAATGAACTGCATCATATCATGACTTGTGAATCAATTTACTACTAACTCATTTTCTAGCTGAACTTTTTCAAAAAATTCGGAATAAACCTTTTAACTTATCTGTTTCAGAACAGCGTACGTGATAAAAAAATCCTTATGAACATATTTAGAATTCAGTATGAATGAAGTATATGCCCGCGTTTTGTTGCTATATATGGACCGGTATAATATTGAACTCTGAGTTTTTCAAGCTGAGACCTCACTACATAAGATGCAGCTGTCTGAAAGACTTCCTTTACTGCATGCTTATGTGAAGTGTGTCTCAATATGAATAAGTTAAAACTAGAAGTCCTTGTGAAATCCCTACAAAAAACAGGAATATCTGAATATTTGACTTGCAATATTGATAGCATGCATTCTCTTGCAAAAATTGGCCACATATATGTGAAGCAATATCACAATCATGCCTCAATACTCTAGATAATCTGAGGAATGCTGTGACACCCTTAAAAACATATTTGCTCCTCTTTTGAGCTGCAAATCAGCAATGTTTACTAAGGTTAGTCTAAACGAATGGAAATACGTTGAATCGGACGTCATCACCAGATATGTGAAATTGTTGATGATAATGGCAACAAGAAAGTGTCAACAATTAAAACCACCAAGAAGAAAAATCAATTTGTACCATCACGTGGTTGGATATAGTGAATTTAATCATGTAGACATCAAACGCTGCAGTTGTATTACTAAAGCACATATACATAGCGATCATCAACAAGCTGAAAGAAGAAAACTTGGAGACAGCTAGCCCTCCAACTATTCAGAAAATTTGAAGTCACAGTATTGAGAGTACCCTCAAGCAGGCCATTATTCGAGAGACCAATTTACACTTTTCCCGTTTCTTCAGAGTACATCATCGATAGATCAAAATATAGACAATAAATTCCATGCATCTCAGATGATTTGACAAAGTTATTGAACATCTGTCATCATTGGTCAACATTCCACAAGATGCGTCGTATCAACTGTCGTATGTTTTCAGATCGTTGTCCCAAACGCAGTTCAGCCATAGGTATAGCTGCTGGCGTACGTATCAAAAAGAAGCAATTACACCTGGAATTTGCACAATTTGTTAATTTTTTTGTTTAAATTAATCTTAATTAATTCTACACATAAGATATACGTTGTGCTTTTGCTTAAAAATTAAATTAATTTCCCACAAGACATACTTTAAAGGCACTTCCACATAAGATCGAGATATATTATCTAAATTTGATTTACTTTTATGTTCTTATGTGGAACTCCACATAAGACTTCCACATAAGAGTCGAACTCCACATTAGAAGGCTCTAAACCGCACAAAATTCCACATAAGATATAAAATAGGAAAACAAAAGGAAGCAATTAGGCCTACACCTGGAATTTTTATGGCGTATGTCATGGCAAAAACCTATTGTAATAAGCAGGGGCAAATATCAAAACACTTTTAAGACGACAAATGTTGAAGTCAGGAGAGCCTACTCTGCTAAAATAAGGGTGTTTCTAAAAAAGGGTGGTTGACGTTGTTTTAGGATACCCTAAAATAATATATAATAATAATAAAATATTTTGTTTTCGAACAAATGTGACACATAGGAAAAAATGATGTAGTTTTAATAACACATACCCTTAGTACGTATTACTGCAAAGAACATTCCAGGTTATTTTAGCTGCATTCAGATTAGTTCAAAATATCAAAAACCCACTGAAATCCAATAGACAAGATGATTCGCGATACGAAATTGTCTATACAACGAAATGAAAGAACTTCCTACTTGAGTTGAGGATATATATATGTTAGTCTCAGTATTCCTCGTACCCGTGGTCGCTAAACTCACTGTAATAATGTAGATGCAGACACTCCAAAATCTTATTCCAAAAGAGAACATTTCCTGCCTTTCCTTATAGATTCCTTAATTATTCAACTAGATTTTTATATTATAGAACTTACATAAAAGGCAATCTCTACGCTTCAATTGATTCCTGGAGCTAAGGGTTTGACATATATGAGTTGATAGCCTCTCTGAAAGAAATCTATGTTGATCAAGAACTTTTATTATGGAGACAAGTTTGGTCAAATTATGACATTCCTCGCCCTACGAACTTAACATATTAAGCATTAGATGCAACGACAAATCAATTTGACAATGTTTTCCAAACCTCAGAATCACATTATTGCACATCGGTCACTTGTAGAAGCGAATTAAGAGGTCAAATTCTTCATTGAAGTATATATAAAGAAAATTTTTAGAAGCACAATGATGAAAATCGAAAGAATGCACTGCTGTTTTTTTACTTTCACAATTATATTTCTTCAAACATATAGATGTAATCATAAATATGTATGCTAGCAAAATGCTCTTAAAAAATCCTAACATTTAAATGTTTGTCTTTTATCAATTTATTTATATTTATTACCTCTAATAATCGAAAATTATGTTCATTCGTAACATAATAAATCAAATTAATATTTTATTGTTACTAAAATATTTTTTTTAATATATTTCTGTTTCGTGTTCTTTTTTTCTTCTTTGTGGGCGTCTTTTTTTTAAGAGGGCGTAATTTTCGCCTCACACTGCGGGCCCCTAATTCAAAATACTGGATCCGCCCCAAATACTAATGTTTTTACTTATAATTATGTAATTATTTAGTATAATTAAAATTTAATATGTAATTATTTGAAATAGTAAATATATATGCATTTGAATTAGGACAATTATCAAAAGAAAAGCAATATCAATATGGATGTAACTAATTCAAACAATTAAATATACCAATATAATTTTACAAGCGTTTATTGACCAAGTAATAAATGTGTTAAAATGTAAATTTCACTTAACATTTTTACTTGTTGTACGTGTATTTCAGTCAAAACTATCACGAAAATAATGAAGGGATAATTACAATATGCAATTTTATATATTGTATACTACATTGTAACTCTAAATTAGTTAATTTTAATCAGAAACATAACCATTATATTGCAACATTGTATACATTTTTAAAATATAACTAAATTTAATGAGAGTTGACATTCTATCCAAAACATTTGATAATAATACGCTTTTCAAGACCTGGAACATTATTTAGAAATTTTATTAAGCAATATTTACAAGATTTTTATAATTATTTGATTGAAAATTATTGTTACCCTTTTTCAAAACACAATTACAAATAGGGAATTTTGAAAAATCTTTTCAAAAAACGATGAGTCATCTACGGGTTACCCATTTTATATTTTTCAGTGGCGTAATATCTAATAGATTTTTATTAAATATTAGAATGCATATATTTTAGTTAGGGAAGGATTTTAAAAGTCCTTTTATAATAAACAATTCATTATTTACAAAATATATTTTACATTGTAATCAACATAGGCCTATTAACAGTTACATCAACTTTTGATCCATGCAGTTTGGTATATGTATTGAAAATGTGGAGAAATGGTCGTACTCCAAATCTATTAGTTACAAATGTAAATGATTTATACGGTATATATTATATTAGTACAGTATATAACTATACGAAATATTTAACAGTATAGCCTATGTTTTCTATATTCCTTTGGTTGAGAAATGCATTTCAAAATTGGTATTTATTTAAAGAGTATTTAATGTATTGTAACATTTATTTCAATTATTTCAGATTCTTAGTTTTTAAATTGTTATTAATAGTTATAACTATATATAAATTGTTTTTTTATACAAAATGCTATTTAATAAACTACGTTTGTTTTACAACTTTGTACATACTCAATTTTTACACATTATATAAAAAGCATTATAAAATATTATTAAATTCTATTCAGTTTATATGCTACGCTGTCTATATTATTACTATATATGTATATTATATTATATTATAAAATAATAAAATACACTATTGTACTGAAATAACAAATCTGGCTTTAAATAAAAGAATATTTTAGATTTCCAGACATTTACAAATATTTCAAGGATATGTTGTTTTTATTATATTACTCATAAAATGTATTATATATAAAATAATTTGTTTTTAATAATAATTTTCATACTGTATCAATAAATATATATATAATAACAATTCAGCATGGATGTTTCCTATCGATATTGCTCTATACATTTAGTTATACACATGAGATACACAAATGGCCCATTAATGTCCTAAATATAACATACAAAATCCATGATATTTTTAACATACTTATAGGACCCAAAAAAGAAGGAAATAAACAACATATTCACTGAAGTTTACAGCACATAATCACACGTCCTTCTTAGAGGTGTTGAGTGGATGAATTTTCAAGATAATATGGCATAACGCGGGCATGAGAAAATCGATTAATCGATTAAAAGTCAAAATTAAAAAGAACATTTTATTATTATCCAATTATAAAAAAACTTATAAAATATTTTTAATTGTCTAAATGAAAAAAATTTAAATTTAATTTATAAAGCAATATAAACAAAATTTGAAAACTTCTGAACGTAGTTTACAATACAATTTAATTTAGGAGATAAATAATTAATTAATTAATTAATTAATAGAGAAAAATATATCTAATATCTTCATGACACAGTAATTTAAATAAATACAAATTATTATATCTACATTTTGCATTGGCAATAACGTGGATCCATATGGCGAGATCTATTTAAATTAATCACAGAACGAGTGAAAATAGCTTTGGAATATTAGTAAATATTCTACCCTTTTTGAACTAGAAATGACTTATTTTCGCTATTAAAATTCATCCCTTCTGAATCATTGACCCTAATCGATATCAGCTGCACTATAACGCAGCACTCCGGTGGATATACTGGCTCTAGCCCGCTCCCTCAAGTGATGCAGCTCCACAGCGGTCGCACTCTTCTCAGTGGAGACTATAGTGGGAAAGAGGGGTGCCAACTCTGCGGCGGCAGGGTTATAGGCGGCGGCTGCAGCAGCGGCGGCAGTGAAGAGGTCCCTCGAGTGCACAGCGGCGGCACCGGCACTGGAGCAGAGTTGGTGATAGGCGGCGACTGCAGCTGCCATTGCAACTGTCGACGGCGGCTGGGAGTAGAGCAGCAACGATGAGGGCCAGAGGAGTGGAGGTGGTGGCGGTGGCGGTGGGTAGTGATGGTGATGAGCCACCGGTGGGCAGGCGACTGAGGTCAAGAGGGCGGCGGCAGTGGCGGTGTGCGGGTAGGTAATGGGTGTTGGTGGTGCAGTGGGGGGTGGGCGGCGAGGGCCAAGATGCGATACGAATGGTTGATAGGGTAGAGTCATTGTTGAGTCTGTAAGATAGGGAGGAGGTAAATAGTAGAGAGGGTGGTCCAGAGAAGGTAGAAATATGGAAAATGTAATAGATAAAGTAGAGAGAGAAAAAAGAGAGAGCAAGAAATAGAGGAAATGAGAAAGTGAAAAGGGAGAGAACACAAAATATAGAGAGGTGAAGACAGTAAAGCGATAAATGAAACGAGAAATAAAAATTGGAAAAGGGAGTAGATTAGTGAGAGAAATGAGTAAGAAAGAAATGGATACTGCAGAAAGTAGACAGAATATAGGAAGGAATGAGGAGAAATATTAAGAAAGAAATGGATACCACTGGAGAAAGTAGATAAAATATAGGAAGAAGTGAGGAAAAATATTAAGAAGAAATGGATACTGGAGAAAGTAGACATAATATAGGAAGGAGTGATGAAAAATATTAAAAAATAAGAAAAAGATAGTTAGGGATATACAATAGAGAATAAGAGAGAAAGAGAAAGTGTGATTATACCAGCAGACACTAATGTATACACAAGTTATACAATGTAATATAACTTGATAACAATAATTATTCGATGTACAGTATAGTGTAGATTGATCCAAATTTATCAACACAAGTTGCGCGAGAATATGTGGTATATTAAGATAAAGTATGTTAAATTTACATTTAACATTGGATAATAGACAACACAAGTTTTTCGTATTTATATATATTATATTTACTTAATATTATTAATATTTATATACCCTATCTCGGTTTGAAACCTATATATATATATATTATTAATTTGTTGTTTTATTACCCTTTGACTAAATATATGCAATCTTGACTGATCTAAAATTGGGGTTGGTGTGGAGAGGAGGTAAATATATAATGGTTTTATATATATTAAGCGCAAAATGTACCTCATTTAATCGCACACAAAATTCAAAAAAACAAATATTACATACCTTTTTGAATATGGGTCTCCTGTTTGCGGCACTTGGCTCTTCTATTCTGAAACCAAACCTACAAAAATAATGAAATAATTAATTAGGCTTTTAAATTATAACCTGCCATAAAAAAAAAATTCAACAAATTAAACAATTATTTTATAAAATAGTTCGCCATAACTTCTTGATTTTTATATTGCAATATAGTGCTCGTATTTATATATGACGTTAAATATATAAATGAAACTATAAAGTAAAGTTATAACATTTAAAATAAAAATTGCATAAATTAGAAATGTTCGGAAATACAAATAAATGAAATGTTTTGCAGTTACAAAGTTCCTATCTTTTAGGCGGGGGTGAGGGGTAAGGTGTTGGATGTGGAGGGCAAAAGTCAAAGTCTACTTCTATTATTTATGATTACTATTTTATTAGCATATTTTGATATTGAAAATGCATTTTTAATTTTATGTTTTTAAAGATAAAACATTTTGTATTAAAAACACATTTCTACGTATTCGTATACAAAATAAAAATATGTCGTCTTCGTGTCATTATGAAAATGTGAAAAGTTATTATTTGAACTTTTCTGAAAAGAATATTTACTATAATATATTTAACAGTTTTCAAGTAACTTTTTCAGAAGTTAAAAGATTCCATCGTAATATTATTTCTTTAAACCACTGTACGGCGCACTCTGTAAATTCATATCACAGTAGTATGGAAGGTGCATGTCTATATTACACCCTCCACCCCACTGAAAAATGTAAAATTAAATTGAATGTTCATGCTAAATTTCTTCGAAAATACTTTAGATAATCAGGATTGAGTAAAAAAATTGTTTGCTTTGGTTTCTTATTGGCCGATTTGAACAAGCTTAAGTTCATTTTGTATTAATTCATGGTTATTGAGTTCAATTGTTTAAATAACAAATTGATCCAGTCGAAAGCTTCAAAGTCCAGAACCAATTTTAACCAAGCAGTCTGTCGTTCTTCGGAGTAGGTGGATCTCACTTTTGCTCCACTGCTTTTAGCGGAAAGTTGTGTCTGTTCTTCTTCAACCTTAGATTCAAAAAAATTTATTGCCTCGAAAAGCGCGAAGTCATCAATCTTGTCAATAAGTAGGACGTTATGTTTCTGAGTGTAGACACCGAATTTTTTCTCCAAAATGCCGAATCTACAATGTCTCGCATAGTCTCGCAATGTTCGAATCGCATTATTCATTTTTCCACTAATAGAGAGAGAGAGAAATTGTCGAAACAATATCACTCAATGTCGCTAAAGCGATAGGCTACTCGCACTGGTCCACCATAAGACATGTTCTCAAATAATAAAATTTTTGTGAAAACCTAGAACCTCGATTTAAATAAAATAAGATGTCAAAACTACCGATCTAAATTTTTGAAAGAGAGAGAGTTTAAAAATAGCTCAAATAGTTAGTAATAAACCCTTAATAAACAAATTCCCTAAAAAGATTAAAAAAATTAAAAAAGCCTTTCACGTTTTCTAGATTTCTAGATTACCAGATTTCACATTTTCATCAGTGCAAAAAATAAAAACAGCATAATAATAACAAATATAACAACTGACAGATTATCACAGTGGGAGAGTATAAAGAGAGAAAGAGAGAGAGAAGGAGAAAGTGAGGGAGAGAGAGGAGTGAGATAGAGAAGAGAGAAAGAGAAAATAGAAATCCAGAGAACGATTGTAAATACAGCCGTTCGTGTCAAGAGATGGAAGCATAATGAATTTTAGCTGTGAAAGCTTTTCTACTTATACTTTTTCTGATAATAAAATGGAAGGTGTAGGGCAGGGTGGGTATGGGTGAGGTATGGAGGGGTATGCGGGAAGGTAAATTGGTGAGCCAGAATCCACCCTTCCTATACTACTCTGAACTATACCTATAACATAAAACGCCAATAAGGGCTCATACTTGAACTATACCAATAACATAAAGTGCCAATAAGGGCTCATATTTGAACTATATCTATAACATAAAGGGCCACTATTACCTGCACTCGAGCCTCCGAAAGTCCCAGACGCTGACTCAATTCCTCTCGCATAAAGGCGTCAGGGTAGTGGGTGTCTTCGAACAGACGCTCTAGTTCCCCAAGTTGGTCCAGAGTGAAGTTGGTCCGGTTCCTCCGGGGCTTCACCTTCTCCGGGTGATCTTCGTCTGTAATGTTGACAGTGGATGCTGCGTCTTTCCACCACGAAGAAACGATTATGAATGAAGGGGTTTTACTATTGGAAAATACTAACTTTATAAGTAATATAGTTTTGTTAAATATTTGAAATTTATAAGCTAGAAATAGGTTATCTCAGTGCTGAGAGCTCATATTTGTGTATATAAATTTATTTATTTATTGTAAAATATATAAAATCATTAATAGTTAACAATTTATTCAATTCAGACAAAAATCGTATTTCAATGTAATTTGAAGTTTCACTTTTTAATGTTAAAAAATAAACAAAGTGACATTAAAAAACTAACAAAATTATTGGGTGGAAGAACTTTTTTCAGTATATTTGTGTTTATATAACGTTTGTATCTATATGACCTTTGTATTTATATGACCTTTGTATTTATATGACCTTTGTAATTATATGACCTTTGTATTTATATGACCTTTGTATTTATATGATCTTTGTATTTATATAACCTTTGCATTTATATGACCTTTGTATTTATATGACCTTTGTATTTATATGACCTTTGTATTTATATGACCTTTGTATCTATATGACCTTCCTTTGTATCTATATGACCTTCCTTTGTATCTATATGACCTTCCTTTGTATCTATATGACCTTCCTTTGTATATATATATGACCTTCCTTTGTATCTGTATGACCTTTGTATTTATATGACCTTTGTATTTATACTATATAATACTTTATATTAATTGATAACTTTTTTTGATGTGTTCGTTTTTAAAGATTGGTTAAATAATAACACCAATTTTTAAAATAGGTTTTATATTAATTTACTATAATTATTTTATGATGATTCACTATTGGCTATATGCTTCAGTATACATGATGCTATAAAATTAACCATATTCCAATATACTGTTACTTTGTTACATCTCGCTTTATTGTCTGTATTCTCTAAATTACTCTTAATTTTGGGTTGCTCAGCTCGGATATGTCGACTTCGTGGTCAGTTTAGTGGAAACTTCCTCGATTATATATATATATATATACTGCATGCTAGATGTGTGTATGGGTGTGTGAGTTAGCTAACACTTCGACATGCAACTAAAGTAGCAACCCGAGGATGTTTTGCTACTTGAAGACTTAAAATGACATCTAGGGTGGTTTCAAGCATTATTTTGAACTACTTCCAGTCACTGGACGATACATTTGATATGAAAAATTGAATTCTCTATATTTTTTTATTTGCTAATGAAAATATAACAAGTATACATTAATAGCAATAGCTAGCAATAAGACATCTATATACGTACATTTTAGGTTGTGTGTTTTCAGTTGTTGTGTGACAACCCGAAATATTGAAATTAAATGTTTTATAGTTTTGTGAGAAAACATACTTATTTTTAATATTAAAATTATGCTTAATGAAAATATAATTTGAAACATATTATAATGGACGAATTATAACAACGAATTATAACAAAGGAATTATAATAATGAATTATTATGGAACCATATTATATGTGTGTAATATTGATTATTTACTTTTTCAGGTTTTTTAAATAATTGTAATCCTCGCACGCACATTTTAAATTAAGCATTTTTAAGCAAAAGATAGATTTCCAGTAAGTTGATTATCCGTTTTTTAATATAATAACGATAAAGCTATAATAATAATTTTATAGCTGATAATTTTTTTTATATTTCAAGATATGCCTCTTAAAAACTAGTCTAAAGTATAAGTTTTGACTTACATGATATATGAAAAGGTAGTCTATTTTATTGAGTGATCAAAATAGTTCTTAAGATTAGTTCATACACTCTTAGTGAATATGTTCTAAAAAATGTTCATAGAAAAATACATTATAATGTATTATTTGTTATAAAATTAATTAAATGTATATTTATTATTATTATAAAATATATATTACTAAAAAAGTGACGGTAGTTTTGCTAACGGAATTGTAATACCTAGGTATACATTTTATAATGGCAAAACCTTACAATACTTTAATTAGTTGAAATTTACATTTTATAATTTTATTTTATTTGTTTATAGTATGTCTTTGTATTTAACAATTGTCCAGGATGTCTCAAAATATACGCATAATAGGGAAAACTGAAGAATCTTAAAAAAAATTATGTTTATTTGTTTAAATTAAGTTATTTACAAATTGTTAAATATGTTAAACGTTTATTTCAAAAACTGTTCAAATTGTTTACCTTCTTGTTGAATGCAGGTGGTACATCACAGCATTTGTTGTCATATTGGCACTAATATTTGCCATCTCATTAGCTATGTTATTCCTTAACTCATTAATTGTTCAGGGTCTGTTATTAAAATGCAGCTTTTCAGGTGTCCCACAAAAAATCTAGTGGCGTCAGGTATGGTGACCTTGGGGGCCATTCCACAACACCTCAAATATTTTTTGACATCATCATCATATTCTTTCTCATCTTCATATTTGTTTATCTCTATTTGTAAAATATTGGATATACCTGGTAATTCCATTACAAAATGATTATTCCAGTATTGAAATATTTTTAGCTGCCAAAACTTGGATTTTCCTGAAGATAAAAATAGACATGACTCCCCTAAAATTAAACTCAATAAAAACAAAATATTACTCATAATAGTAAATAATTTGTTGCTATAAAATATTTGTAGAACACTAGCAATAAAAATGTGATTTGTATTTTACTTATACATAAGGAATTTACACTCCAAAGTGTTTCTTTTTATAATATAGATATAGAAATCACTCTCAAAATAAAAGTAAGTAATTATCTGTGATATTCCTAAATGCAGTTTCATATGCCACTAAAAAAATTGTATTAACCATTACATTTGTAACGTCATGGAGTGTACAAGTGTTAAGGGGATTTAACTTTGGTTTAAATGTTCTCCTTTTTAATAAGTAATACAAAAGTTAGACTGCAACCAAAAATTACATGCATACAAAACATTGAATTCTAGCTCTTATCATTACTATTGAAATAATAATATAGCTAATCTAATTTACCTTTATGTCAATAGCAAGAGTTCTAATCTTTTTCTAGACTCCTACAAATCTAATTATAGAAATCTTTGTTTGCTTGCATACTAATTTAAGCAATTCTTGATTTAAATTTGTAGAGTTCCACATATTTACTAGACTTCTACAAATCTACTACTGCATGCATATGACACCTGGTCTAATAAGTATAACATATAAGCTATAGTTATAATAATAATGACTAGACCTATTAAAGTATACCATATAGTTATATTATTTTAAAGTTACTAATGCTTATAAAGATACCTAATATTGACACTATGTAAGTGATTTTTTAAAATTATTTTAAATATAGAAGGACATTAAAAAAAAGTATACCTTAACAGTCATAAAAGTTATGTGATATATTTGATTGTCATTTTATTTTGAAAGAATTTTATTATTTTATATAGACAAAAAGGTTTTACTGCATCTCTAAAACCAAATTAGGATTAAATCTGTGAATGTATATAAATTGAAAAACCCATTGTTAATACTGCATTTAGAAAATACAAAAATATGAAAAATTTGTAAATATATTTGTTACTGTCTAAGACCTCAGACAGCATAACAAGTCAAAGTTTTCATGGAACATTTATTTGACAAGATTCCTTCAAAATAGTACTATGCCCTTGATATACTATATTTAAACTTGTGATTATCTTAAACTTAAAAAATCCAATAAATATTATAATATATTATAATGCTAAAATAGTATACATAGAAGAAATATGTATATAGGATTGTTTAATTTTTATACAATAGCTCTAAATTGTCAATAGAAATTGTTTGCAGTTTTTAATTAGGCTTATCTAGCAACAGTGTGTAGTATTGAAATTTTGTGCATAAATGATTTTTTCAACTATTATTTTTCAGTAGACTTAATTTTTTCATTGTTTTTTTTACATCTGACCCACTAGACTAACAATTGCCTTTCTCCTTTCATTAGAGTAACTAGGTCAGGAAGGTGAAATCATCCTTTTAAATATGGGCACTCTAAGAAATGCATGTCTGAATTTGCCAACATTTTGAAAAAGTTGACTTCCATATGCATTCACTGTGGAGAAGTGTGTTGCCCACAGATAATTTTATTTTGCGTTGAGGGAGGGGAGAGAGCTGCATAGGTATATACATAATTTAGTGTGCTTTCCAATATACTGATTTATTTATAAATATCATATTATATGTTTTCTATTAGTTTCCTCGGTAAATATATATTATAACCACTGACTAGCTGAATAGAATAGACTGCTTACGAGTATATAAAGGTGTGTGTCGGTTTCCACACGCGCTGATTCATCGATCGATAATCTAGTTAGACATTTACTGAAAACTGACCTGAACATGCATAATAATAGCGCCTGAAATGTTGTGCTATTATTGTTATTGTTCTGACTGAGATCTTATATTGCTTGTTGCAAAGATTTTAGCATAACAATAGTATATTCAAATTCAATAATAACATTTATTTACACTAATGTTTAT
>JAUZND010066060.1:0-17577 GCA_034780555.1 Coelogynopora nodosa | reverse complement strand
CCCATCTCCCCCCTTCTCCCCTATCACCCCCAAACAGATATACCCATCCCATACTACTAATGTTTATTAGAACTGTAAAATCAAACATCTATTTCCTAAATTTGCCTTTTGATTTTATAGAATTCGCAATTTTAAATTCACTGTATATAACATTAATGTATATTTCTAATAATATATACTCTGTCAGATAGAGGTAGGTACCCTGGAGCAGCATTTATATGCATAAAATAGAAAAAAGCACAAACTATTGTGAGATAAAAAGTATTTTCACAAATTTACTTCAAAAATACTTCTATTTTTATGTGATACTTAATATAGTTGGGAAGTGTTTCTTCATAAAAGTTGTGAATATGCTTTATATCTGACAATATCTTGTGCGTGTTGTATTTTTAAATATACAGTACACACTGTATAAACGTTATTATTTTGTAACCTCAATAGAATCCTTCCTAATTAAAATGCGCTTGAAAAAAAAGCTCACTTTACTATATTAGCAATTATACATTAACATTTTTGAAAACTGTGAATTTTTCGAATTAAGAAGGTCAATTGCTAAAAACTTATTATTACATTTAGTCATTGAAAAAATTAATATTAAAGTTTAAAATACAAAAATATCGCCATTTTTCAATAGATTATTAAAATATTCATTTCTGATGGGTACACAAAAACTCTGAGATTTTTAATTTTGATCAACATCTATAGCGTAATGTAATTTTTTAATGTAAATATCTATCAAATGCCTCACATTTTAATGAACAGTGTACACGCAATTTTTTTTTTTGCGCAGAACGTAGTATATTATAGTTGAATCGGGAACCAATGGGTAGTTTCTAACTTTAGTATGTGAACTGTGATTGTTTTCCCTCGCACTTACGAGCTACTGCTTTTTATTATGTTTAATTAAAAAATGAAAGCACATTGTTTCATTATTTGTTTTTCAGTAATTAAATTTTAAAATTCTTCCGTTTTATTGAAAATATCGATGTCAAACTTTTGAATAAGAATCATATTTGTTAGTTACGCTCATATTAATCCATTTCAAAATTACTAAAATACTTTAATTTATATTATACTTCTAATGAACAAGTATCAAAAAACAAAAAAAATATGATTTTAATTTAAATTTATATCATGAATCTTATTTAATATTTTTGCGTTAAAACATGAAATATTGTTTAAAGCTTTTTAATTTTTTGCAACTTTAACCAATTATAATGTAGTATTTCAAAATATAACATTATCATGCATTTGATTTAACGTATGACACTTTTTTGAGTCCGAAATAATAATAATAAATTACGGTCTTTGTATTACAAACTATCTAACTTATAAGAGTCAACTATGTTTTATTTTAATAAGCTAAATTACAAATATTTATAACTTAAATTTAGCAAACACACTTTCAATAAATATTTGGTTAGCATATATTGCGGACTTTTTAACTTTTAAAATTTATATCTTGCATTATTTATATTTATTATGAAAAATAATGTTTTACTATAATGTAATGATTTAACCATGATCTACTATAAACGATACATAGTTGTTAATTGCTTTCAATATACTTAACTGGTTATAGGAAGGTAGATATAACTCGTTGTTGAAAATGATTGACAGACCCGTCTACAAAATTAAAACCGTTTACAACAGTATAATATCAATTCATTTGGTGCATATTTTTCCTGTATAAGTTATACTGTATATATTTTCACTCGCTTTTTAAATTGTATTAGTTATCAACTTCATTCGGAAATAGTATGTATGATTTGGGGATATAAAATGACATCATTTGAGTCGTGTGTTATTCATTAAAGTCCGTGAGGCATATTAATGATCAGTATAGTAATTATATCAAATGCATTAATTATACAAAGCAATGGCAAATAATTTTCTGAATCTTTAATGACGTCAACTACAGACATTTCCTACATAATTTATATATGTACATTTTAGTTTTAATCGCAAAATAATAATTTATTTATATTCAATTTAAACGAACTTATATTATATGAAAAGTCTTGTTTGCAAATTCAGACAATATAATACATGATAAATACCTCGATCAATATAGATCCATTGTTTGAGTTAATCCAAAAATAAGCTCGGTATTAAATATTTCACTTGTAAACTGGCGGTTAAATAGGGTATTTAATCCAAGCATATGTTTCAGGAACTGTTTTTTAAATTTTTGTTTGAAATTTGAAAAATTATAATATTTCACTTAAAGCTATTTGAGAAAATCTCTACTATTAATAATTTATATATATGTACATTTATATCATATTCATATAATAATATTTACGCGATGTACATATTTATATATATATATATACACGTGGTTATTTAATTTTTATATAATATTTATATAATAATATATTAATTAATATTAAATAATAATTCACGCGCAACATATTCTTAAACTTATTGACTCAAACAATTAATATTTTCAAACAAGTTAGTTAACTGTCTAGAATTAACGTTTATCAGGAGATTTCAGATATTTTTTACATACGTTATTGACAAATTTTTTGGTAAAAGTGTTACAATATATTATTTTAATATCATACAATACGACTGTTTATGCCATTAGTGATAATTAAAATATTACTACATTTTTTAGGACATGTATAAATGACTCTAATTCACATTTCAGAAAAAAGTCATTTATTGCACATTTATGACACGCCAATATCAAAACTACTTTATCCATTTGAATGAAATTATATATATGCTTAAAACAACAAATGTAAAATATATATTGTATATATATATATATATAATTTTTTTTCATTTTTATCTTCTATTTCATTACAACGTTTTGCTAGACAAAAGGATCGTATATTCTATAAGGAAATTAGTTGAAAAAACATAACTGCTAAAAGGATTAATACAATTTATACCCGTATAATTTATGACTGGATATCACATTGATAAAAAGTAGTTTTTGACTTTAATATAAGTTATATTAAGTTATTTGTAAATATTTAGTTATCGCTAAAGTGATATGTCGATAAATGGATTTATCATAAATATACATAATATATATCAAGTCTGAAATACATTAAAAGTATTCCAAAAAATATTAAATGTTATTTTTACTTAATTTTGAAAAATATGAATACGGATTTAAGTTGGCGACATAATGACTCTATCAATTTAATTAAAAATATTAAATAAATAACAAATTGTTTTCAATTGTTTTGTCTGTATTATACAAACATTGTCAGGCGAATTTTTTTGTTTGCAATATAAATAGGAATTTATTTTCAAAATGTAGTCCTCTATTTTATATGATTTCATTGAATTGGGTAAATTCTGTTTAAAAAAACTGATATATAATACACAGACACACCACACTTTATCATGTTAAAAAACACTTTATACTAGTAAGTAGTGTTTTATTTACACATCCACATATTCTGGGGCGTTGTATTTAAACAATCTAAATTGTGTCAATTTTAAACAAAATTTGACTTTTTCAACTGGATAAACACTTATAATACAACATGGAACACCTCTAAACCTCCTCAAGCCGCAGTGGGAGTTCCCATGAATGCTTACTGAATCTTTTTGCAATGACTTGTTGGGGGGGCCAGGCCTGTTCCTCTGTGGTTGTACATTTAGTGATTACTGCGTTCAACAGTATATCATATTATGACACCCAATGAACTCTTAGTATGTTTAGTATATTTTTAATGCTGCAAAGAGGATTTAACCAGTTGTTCTATTAGTAGTTAACTACTAGCAGGGAGGCATTTTCGCCCTTCAATATATACTTACTAGTACTATAATCGACCAATATTAAAAAAAAAATTAACTAAATATAAACTTAGTAAGGGAGATGACAAACAGTTCAATAACATGGGTCAACTACATATTATAATAGTTAGTTCCTTCCTAAATGTAGGGCATTGGTGTAATCTGATATTATGCTATTGATCAGGCTTCCCTTAAAAAAATTAAGTGGGCGAAAAAGATATCGGAAATAAACTTTTTTTCTTAGGAATAGCCTAAATATAGATCGCCTACTGATAAACCTGTTTCATTCAAAGTTACAGCAAAAAAGATGTTGCGTGTAACAGTTTACATATAAAATCTTCATTAGATTATCTAGTGATGAAAAATATCTGTAAAATACATAGTAATGATTAATTTTAATAACACTAATGTATTACTTTATATATAAACAAAATTGATATGATGGATAAGGTTAATCAAAAGAAAAAAAGCTCAAAGTTTGTAATAAAGTTTTAATATTTGCGTTAAAAACAATGCTTGCATAAAATTCGTAGATTTTTAAAATCATTTCATGTTTTATACAAAACGCATAATTTTTGGGTTGTCGATACTGTCGGCATTCATAAAACTTATTGGTGAATACACCACCAACAATCTGAAATGGAGCTACCGGGTTCATTAGCACTCTTGTCTCAGATTTAACAATATAAAATCGACCACCTTAAATTATAATCTCTGTCTGGTTTACATTTAACCCATATTTGTTACCGTCATTAATACACATTATCAATCACTCGAAATATTCATAATTATTTCGAAGTTGTTGTTATTGTAATTATACCGAATAAATGACAGTTTCCTATCTTGCCTTTTGACTCGTATGAAGTATCAAATATACACCGGTTAATGTGTTTTTCATAAGAATGTTATAATTAAATCTAGTCGACTTTGGTAGGCGTACTGTTTGTTTATAACATAACAAAATTACTTTTGCGTTGAAGTTGATTCAATATTTGGCTAGAAAATGTATACAAATACGAAGTTGACTACGAATATATTTTACGATAATATTATAATACATGTTATATGTATCTGTACTCATTTAGTCACAGTCTAGATTACTATTTATATGTTTATGATATGCATTCTAGTAACCATTACTTCAAATGAAGTATTTAAAACATGTCTGGTTGGCGCGACATGATAATATTAAATTTACTTATTATATATTCCACAAAGTTCAGAAAAATGTATGTTATAATTTTCATTTTATTATGTAGGCCTACTATGTATTACATAAATCAAAACTTTCAATACAAAATGAATGGGTTATTTGACAGGGGGACACATGTATCAAATTTGAATTATATTATACACACGGAAGTGCTTTAATACAAAATCCTTTTTGGTACCTATATAAGCACAAATACGTGAATGTGTGTATAAATTAATGTTTAAAATATTTGCATTGTTAAACTTGTTATTCAGACACCTTATAACTTTTAAAATAGTTTATAGTGATATAAATAGTTAAAATACTATTATACTTAATTCGTTTGTTAATAAGTTTGTTAACTATTCATTTAAAATAAGGTACACACGTTTAAAATATTGAAGGCATGACTTATCATCCACTCATTTCCTATAGGCCTGTGTTATAAGTACAAGTAAAACTTGGTGGAATTCCTTCATTTTATTTCACTTTTAGTATTGGTCTCCTTTTGGCTGGTTTTCTTGAGTTCTTTCTAGGAAGTTATACTCTGGTTATTTCCAGTTTTATTAATTCCTCTCCTTTGCCTTTTGTGTATATTTTTTGTCGGTTTTCTTTGTTATATAGTTAGCCTTTCTTTTGATTTATATTTTATTATTTCTGATTTATTATTTTTTATTTTTTTCTATCTGGTGAGCTGATTTTGCCTGATGGTTCCAAACAATTCTATATAAACAATTTATTATGTTTTGAAATCCAACATTCACTAATATTATTAATGTGTACTACAATATACTATTGCACTTGTTCCGTCATATTATACGGTTAGACTTGATAGAAAATATTGCATCTGTTAAAACCACTTGTTAACATCCACATTTACATATATGAGGTTGAACAACTTGAAATTAAATTGCTGACGGTCTTTTTGTCTCACTTCTTCTTTGAGTATTCTGTTCGTTTAACTAAAAAGAGGACCAACATGGTGGAAAGAATATAGCTCACAGCAATTTAGAAAACACCGCTCGCTCTCAAAACTCATTAAAATTGGTCACAAGGGTGATTCACAATTTTGGGCTTATAATCGTTATATACTATCACTTGACTTTGATAGATTTATGTAACGGAAGATTTTTGCTTTAAGTTTTCATCCCACATTTCTGAAATTATTTTTTGTTAGCCCTAAGTAGGTGGTAAATAGATGTTAAATAGGTGGTAGATAGGTGGTAAATAGGTTGTAAACAAGCGGTTAATAGGTGGGAAGTTCATGGTAAATAGGTGGTAAATTGGTGGCAAATAGGTGGTAAATTGGTGGCAAATAGGTGGTAAATAGGTGGTAAGTAGGTGGTAAATAGGTGGTAAATAGGTTGTAAACAAGCGTTTAATAGGTGGGAAGTACATGGTAAATAGGTGGTAAATTGGTGGCAAATAGGTGGTAAATAGGTGGTAAGTAAGTGGTAAATAGGTGGTACCACAAGCGGTAAATAGGTAGTAAATATGTGGTAAAAACGGTGTAAATAGGTGGTAAATAGGTGGTAAATAGGTGCTAAACCGAAGGTAAATAGGTTGTAAACAGGCGGTAAATAGCGTTAAATACGTGGTAAGTAAGTGGTAAATAGATGGTAAATAGATCTCAATATAAACAAATCCCAATTGTAATGATATGATTTTTTTTTATTTTGATGGTTTATATCTGACATTAAAATAGAAAATATAGTATTTAGCTTAGCTACAAGGATTTGTGGATAATTTAATATAATTTACAATTAATAACAACACAATATTAATGACTAAGTGAATAAAAGTTAATCATATATTGGTAAAAATAAAAATAACACTTAAATATATAAATATACTTTAAATAGCAATAATATTTATTACATTTTACTTTATACAATTGATAAAATCAATTAATGGAAACTGTTATTGTAATGAATATAATGTAAACAATGATCGTGTTTCTAACTGCTATAAACAAACTAACTATATTTGCATTAAGTTTTTTCAGACGTCTCAAAGTTTGGAATCGATCTTCAAAAGTTTTCTACAAATTTTCGAAAAATGTACAAAAAACTAATTTTCCATTTCAAGAATTTTTTATATCATAAAAAATTATTCATCAAGAGAAATTATATTAAACTTTATTTGAATGGAATAAACACGAATACTGCTAAAGCAAACTAGAGAAAATAATCACTAATCTGGTTAATTAAATGTAACAAGTACGCAGTCAAACGTAAATTTAAAATTCCTACTATTTGCAAGTAGTTGAGTGGAGGTCTGTGACATTCTTATAAATTATAATAAAATTTGTTTACTTTAATTTGAGACACTTTTAAATAAGACGCTTGCGGACAATCAGGAATAAAATTAAGTTACTAGGTTGGAAATAAAACGAACAGAAAAGTTAACTTCAAAAGTGCAAGTGATTTGTTTAAATATTTTCATCGAGTGTCGAAAAACATAGATTTGCCCAGACATTTCCAGGTCATACAATGTAAATATGACCGACCGAAGTCACGTATGGTTCTATACATATATAATAAGTTATTTTCAAATCTAAATAGCATATTTAAATCGTAGGTACAATTATAATAACTAATGTAAAATGAACATTATTTGAGAAAAAGCTATAGTATTAGCAACATTTAAAAAAACATATAAGTCTCTGTAAAACACACTCACATATTTAAAAATCTGGTCAATGTGGCTATGTAAAGCAGTGTTGTTGTCTATGTGTGTATATAGCAATAGTGTTCTTCTGTAATAAAACATATGTTTAACATGGTTTTTTGTAATATAATGTATGTATTGTATATTATGTAATTACATATCACAATGTTATCTATTTGTTATTTGTAATTTCTGATATATATTCATGCTGAACTCATTCGATTCAAACTAAGTTATTATTTTCAAAAACTATTTCTCTTAAAGGAATACTAGTAATAGTCTGGCAGGTTTTCAAATGTATTCTGAAACGTTAAAATAAATTTAAACCAGATTAATTCAAGTTTAACTTATTAAATCATAAATAATAAAACATAATAATTGTAGTTAACCGTGAATTAAATGAATTAATTGAATTCGAATTTCACAAAATTCTTGTATAATTTGACATATAGCCCAAATGGACACCAACGCATTAATAGTCATCCATTATTGAGTACTCGAGAATATTTGGTAAAACGTACATCAAATGTTATTCGAATCAAATGTGCCTATATTAAAAAAACGATTGACCATATTGCCTCACAGGGGCATATTATTAAACATTTAAAAAAAGGGGAGACAATTGATTATATCGTGACTCAGTTCATGTGACAGTAAATGTACCCATTCGAATAATCGCTTTTCGCATAACAACATAATATGACAAATTGAATGTACATAATAAAAACCAATATTATCAATTAGCGTGTGTAATCGCAGGCTCTTATTTACACTCTACAATTTCCTACCATATTTGACCATTCAATGAACTAAATAGAAATGGAATTTTGCAGTTAAATTTTTCAGCTATTGATGTGAATGGCGGTTTTGTTATCGTCCACTGACGTATTGCATAAACCATACGTGTTGTGAACTATTACCCAATGCGATGTGTTAACAATTCTAGATATATTATGTTGATACCGTTTTTTCCATTATTACTATCATTATTTTATAAAATAATATGTTTTTCATATAATCTATAATTTAATAGACATATTTCAAGTCAATAAAAAACTTTTTTATGTATGAAAACTTTTCGTTTTATTAAAGTGAACACATATCATTATATATGTATAAAAAAGTATACATATTAAAAAGTTACACTGAACTACTTCATTATATATAAGTTTAAACAAAAATTTACTTTAACATAGTCTATAAATATTTTGGAAGCATTTTATTATTAAATTCGTCAAAATAATCATCTCCAACATGACTAAGTGAGTTATTAATTGAGGAGGTGATGAGTCATAAGCCAGAAGTCAACCTTCCCATACTACTGTGGCATACCAAGAACCAGATAGATGGATCACACTAAGGCGTGTTATTACACATCACATTCTACCTGTTTACTTTTTAATTATCTCTTTATAGACTTAACAAATATTTCGAAACGTCGAATCAATAAATACTTAAAAAATTGTTTTCTTGGTTATTTTTTCTAATTGTTTGACTTTAGCGAATTGGCTATATAATTATGTTAGTATCAGTTATGTTACAATTTTCTTGAGAAATATGATCTATCGTAAAATCTCGCTGTATTTGACATAGCTTTTGAATATTGAGTAGCAATAGTTATTTCGAATATGGGTTTCCACTGAAACAAATTTGAGCTGGTTGGAATTTTAAACAATAGTCGAAAACGGAAGGTTTTTGAAAACTGATTTGAATAGAAGCATTTTGTACTGTTAAAACGTTTACAAATTGAATATTTGAAGCATGGTACGCAAAATTATGAAATTATTGTGAGAAACGACATTGTAGGGAACTAGATAATAATAGTAATTTGGTTTTGTTTTTGTTTTTGTTTTGCAATATAAAAAAAATGGTGCATAAAAAATTCTTAAAAATGTAAAGCTGTTAGAACGTTGCGTATATAAATATTCTTCATCAGTTGACAAATACAAAATAAATATAACAATTTTATAGTATTGTCAAATGAATAATAATGTCATTCGAATCGTATTAAAACTTATATGTAGGCTAATTTAATCATTTTTATCTCGTTATGCTTTCACATAGTACATGACATAGTGATTGATTAATTGATTAATTTATTGCATTTCATATACGTATATTATGATGATTGTTGGACATGTGAATAGACATGTGAATATATGTGAATAGACATGTGCATATATGTAATTAGACATGTGAATATATATATGCGAATAGACATGTAAATACATGTGAATAGACATGTGAATTGTCAAACAGCTTTTTAACTTGATATCTTAAAATGATACAATAAAAGCAATTTTCATTTTTGAATAAAATTTTACTGTTTGGTTGACGATTAATGTTTTATCGGGAATCTTAAAAAAATATCGTATTATTATTCTTCTCGAAATATCTTACTTTTAATATAAATATTAACCTTTATCTCTATTACATGATCGTTTCGACACTTCACATCTAATAGGTCAATATGCCCGAGACACCAAATATGTCTGTCATACCAAAAGTTCATAATTATAATCCAACTGGACAATTAAATTGTGATTTTGTTATGCAAACGGAAATTAAAGGCTTGCGGCGCACTTTCAAATCACATCTTATGGAATATACGAATTAGAGGCGAAGCTTTGAGAAACGGCGAAGTAATGATACCTTGAGAATATGTGAATTATTACTTTGAATATATACTAAGAAATCAAATTAGAATCGAGCCACTGCCAAAGATACAACATAAAACATAAAACAATTATCTACTTCAATAAGATTAAATCGTAGAAGCATTGTATTATTAATTAGTTATTTTTTTAAATATCAATTATAAATTTAAATATTAAAATTATAATTTGCATATGAATTGAAAATGTGAAGTATTCGACAATTACATAATTGATATTTGATGTTTGACTTTGACTATTAGTTTAACAACATAACATTTACAAAATTTCAGCAAGAAAAGTTAGTATTAAATTTTAAAATATTTAGTTGCTATTGCGAAAACAAACGTATTAGTTGGTAGGAATATCAAAATATTAATTTTTATGAGAAATTAAAAATATTTGCAAAAATCATTTTAATAATATTGTGAAAATTATTCATTATTTGTTAATATGGCGAAATAGCAGCGACCTTAAATTTTAAAAAATATTTTAAGGCATTGAACACTTTGAAAATGTTGAACATAAATATTAAATATTGAAGATGAAATATAACACTTTCGTTAGTTTGTTTGCATCTCTCTAAATATAAATGCGAAAATATAAATATAAATTGGTAAATTGGTAAATAGAAAGATTTCCAAACCAATGGGCTGTCACAAGGTTGGATTCCAGAACTGGACCATTTAGCGGGCCGATGGGCAATACTATTACTTACTGTATTTTTGTAACTATCATTTATTAACATATGCGCCACCGTTTTTAAATACCGAACTTTTAAAAATAGTTTTTACAATAAAATATCTCTAAATGATTAATATCAAAAGTTTCTCTGTTTCTTTTCATATGAGTATTATTATATAACTCATATTTTATATGAAAATGCCTCTCAAAACATTTTTTAAAAATCTAACTACTATCCCCTAGTGCCAAAAAACATTGTATAAATGTTGGTAATTTAAACATTTGATTTTACATTTAATAAATGTTGTATAAATGTTGGAATATTTAACATTAAAATATAACGTTATATAAATGTTGCATACATGTTGGGAATTTGCTATTTTAAACATCCAATTCCAACATTTATGAAATGTTGCATAAATGTTGGGAATTTGTTATTTTAAACATTTAATTCCAACATTTACGAAATGTTGTATCAATGTTTAAAACTGTTATTTCAACATTCAATTCTAACACTTTTAAAAGGTTGATTAATTATATGGTAGTGCTTATTTTGCTTTACTCCATGCATGTACACAACAATAATAATAATATTAATCAAGTTCATAGTTTATAGCTATCCATTACTCAATAACAATTCAGTTATAATACAATAATTAACGTTTTGTGAATTGAATAAATTCAAATACACACACTTATCTATTTATATACATAGTTATATATGTGTGTAGTACCTACTTTCTATTAGTTTTATTACACGCACGGTTAACAAAATGCTTAATTAAATCGTCGGCGTTTTGGCAAACGGACGAATATGTAAAAAACAATTTTTTCAGGATACTTCTAATAACCTTCTATGGAAATATAGAAGTATGTTAATCTGTAAAGGTTTATTTAAAGAAATAGTCAACTAATTCTATCCCAGGACGATAGATAATTATCAAATAATATTAAAATCTAAAACCACAAAACTGTAAAGAAAATACGTTTTTGTCCGTTTGCCGACGAAATGATATCAACTGTGTTTATATTTCATAGTTACTTTTTATTTCTTCACAATTTAAAATAGTATTCCCGTGAGAAGAGAAGTAGAGAGTCCGAATTGTAGTGAGAAGTGTGCGCATTTATTGTAGAAAAACAGTCGGCTTATATACCAGCATTTGAGTAGAGTTCACGGTATATATAAATTGATGCATATAAATAAAGGTATAAAGAAACATAATATAATGAAACGTCAAATAACAAGTAATTAGAATTTTCCCTAAATGTGATTACCCGTCATAGATATTCATAGATGGATACTGTGTGCGTGCGGTGTTGTGTTTTGCGCATGGCTAGTCGTTCTTCAAAATATAGACAAATTAAAGCAGATTTTGATAACATCAGCCATGGTACGTATATGCAGTAATTCTTTTAAAAATATGTATACATACTAATAGGTATTTAGCCTTTAGGTAATACAATTTTAACTGCTTTATAGAATTTGGTAGGTACATATACAGAAAGGAGTTATGTTTAATAAAGGGTTCAGTTCAACAGACTGTAACATATGAAAAATACAATTTTCTGTATTTTACATTGATTTTAAAATATAGTTACCCGTAAGTAAACATATTTAATCATAGTTAAACCTTATTTTATGTTATTCTATACACATTTCAAACTATATTTTAATAACTTATTTAACAACATTTGTAATAAAATCTTTAATGTTAGAACAATGCTGTATTATGCATAAAAAAATATCCAAAATCAACACAGCCAGTATAGGAAAATTACTATATAAAAAATTACCATTTTTTATAGTTTAAATTTGTTATAGTTGAATTTTTAAATTTGTGTATTTAAACAAAATATTAATTGCAAAGGATAGAATAAATAACTTAATAAGGTATACTGATTTAAAATCTGTTTTTATTTTTCCAAGTGGCTCACTAAAAAAAAGTTATGACTCCTAATGTGTAATAAAATATAGTGTTTTTCGTGCAACTTGAGCAAAAAAGATTGACGGAATGAGAAAGTAATCGTTGGTAGCAAGCCTTCACTTTGTACATAAGTAAATGTCATAACATTATATAACACTATTATACTTACTGACATTACAGTAATTTTTCCATACCAATTTTTTGTATATTTTTAATTAGAGAATATTCCTGAGTAAATAACTAAATATTCATTCTTCCAAGAATTTATACTTTTGTCTCACCTCTAATCAGGAGGAATGACGTTTCATACATTTTAACAGATTATTGTGTACTATGTTACACTTATTTAATTTGGAGGTGTTGATTATGTGTATATTTATATTAAAATCAATAAAAAGGTCCTAGAATTTTGTTTTCTTGTTTTCAAGGAACTTGTGTGTATAGAAACCTATTTACAATCTATACATTTGTGTTTTACATTTCCGGTTTAAAGTACCGAACTTCTATTAATATTACCTTGCTATTTACATTCTATACATTTGTGTTTTACATTCCCAGTATACAGTTTAAAGTATAGAACTTCTACTCAGATACCTTGTTATTATACTCATTTTACAAATCTATGCTATCAAAATATACAGATAAAGTACAGAACTTGCATGTTTGAAATTTTCATGATTTTTATGATGCGCTTAACAAAATAAAATATATATTTCGGAAATGCCCAAATTTTTTAAAAATACCCCAAAATTGAAAAATTGGCCTGTAGGAGCACTGGTAGGCAAAATGTAACAGATCACTTTTGTAATATATTTCAGTCAATCTTTTATAACTTTTCCTTTTATTATTTTATTACAGAATCTAGTATCTCATCCAATGAATCTGAGCATGCTTCATTGCCTGATGCTATTAAATATGAAGATCCAGGGGTTGCCCTCTTCTAACAATGCCTCTGATGAATCTGATATAGATGAAAATCCTACTAGTGATATAACCCAAGTTCTAAAGGATTTAATAGAGAGACATAAACCACTGACAAGTTTCACTAATGATCTACTCAAATCATTAAAGCCATTTCATCCTACATTGCCATTAGATTACCGATCACTTTTGAAAACTCCACGTAATCTTCAGTTTAAAAGTGTTCCACCAGGTTTATATTACCACTTCGGTATTCAGACAGGAGTTAAACATATATTTAGTGTACATTTTTATCACATATACGATTAGTTCTTAATATTGATGGTGCTTAGTTCTACAAATCAACAATAAGAACATTTTGGCCCATTGTTGGTCATATTGCTGATGTGCCTAACAGTGTATTTGTTATTGGCTTATATTATGGTAAATCTAAACCATCCAGTGTCTCATTGTATTTGGAAGACCTCATTATTGAGTTATCTGCTCTTATTCAGCATGGCTATGAGGGGAGTACATTTGAACTATTTTGTGTATCATGTGATACGCCAGCAAGGTGTTTTGTGAAGTGCATCAAATATTATTCAGGATAGTTTGGGTGTGATAAGTGCTTGGTTGAAGGTGATTATGTTGAGAATCGTGTTGTATTCCTTGACACTCATTCAGAGCTTCGTACATATATTAATTTCAGGGAACAACATAATCATGACCACCATAAAGGTCAAAGCCCTTTTGAAGTATTGCCTATTGATATGGTGAGAGATTTTCCACTTGACTACATGCATAATATTTTAGAAGGTACTGTTGCCAAACTACTGAATTCATTATCATCTGCTCCATTGCCTTTCAGGGTTTCTGCCAATCAGCTCAATGCCATAAGTGTACAGCTTGAAAGCTTACAAATACATATTCCTAGTGATTTTACTCGTAAGCCACGTACTTTAAAGCATATAGGCTTGTGGAAAGCCACTGAGTTTCGCCTGTTCATTTTGTATTTGTCCCCCCTAGTCATTGATTCAAATGTACATTCAGACATCAAAAGTATTTTTTTGTCATTGCACTGTATTGTTGTTTTATTGTGTCATCCTGTGCTATGTTCACGCTATTCCAATTATACACATGAGCTTATTAACTTTTTTATTTTAGCTTGTAGTCAAATATGGGGGCAAAAGTTTTTGTCATATAACATACATTCACTGTGTCATATTGTCAATGATACAAAGCAGTTTGGCCCAGTTGATAAATTCAGCTGTTTTTGGGCAGAAAACTTTCTAAGATTTGTAATTAAATTGCCTCGAGGCCCTTCATTTGCATTAGAGCAAGTTGTAAAACGTATTTTAGAGAGAGATGTTACTCTAGGCTTTTGTTGTGCACTGGAACAGGAGAAAGTTAAGGGTGAGCTTCCTCAGCCTGTCCTATCTATTCCTGGTGTGTCCATAAGTCATTGTTTTGGTAAGCTTGTTCTCTCACAATTTTCAGCTGTAATCACAACCACTCACTCTAACTGCTACATTATGTGTAATGATTTTTCAGTAGTTAAAGTAAAGTACATTTTGTTAAATGCTGGGAATTTTTTTTATTGGTTATGTTTACAGAGGCTATGAGCCTCTTTATTTGACTCCTCTCAACTCACATGAAGTGTTTCATATTTCCAATATTTCTAATTGTTCTTCAGCATATTCCTTATTCAACTTGACTGATTTCTTTTGCAAAGTTGTGGGTTTACCTTTTAATGATAAACACACTGCTTTTCCAATTATCCATACAGCTGTAAATACAAGTTAAGCCTCTTTATTTAACTCCTGTCAACTCACATGACAATATGGTCTTCAACATAGTCCTTATTCAACTTGACTGAATCTCTTGCAAACTTGTTGTAGGTCAATTCTAAAAAATGGATACTTTTAATTTGTAATCATGGAAATCAAAGATGCCCAGAATAAAACATAACTTTGAATATAATAATGTTTCCCAATAAGAAGTTTTTGGCCTTTTTTCCCTATTATCAATTTTAAGAGTATTCTCATATATATATAATATAGTCTAAAATCATAAAATAGTTATAAGAATTGTGTCTACCAATCTTTATAACTACAAAAAATATTGTTTTTTCAAGTTAGTGTATGTACTAAAAAATATAGGTATACTTATTCACACAAAAGTATATTTTTTTTGGAATTGACCTGGTTTACCTTTTAATGATAAACACAATGCTTTTACAATTATCCATACAGCTGTAAATACAATTTGATTTTGCTTTATGTATAATTTATTTAATTAAGTTGATTATACAATTGCAGTTTTTATGTATGATTTCATTCATAATATCTTTGTAAATGTTATCTGTTATTAGCCTTTCATTATGCTTTATACATATCATTCCATGATACAATTGTTATGTATCTTTATTATACTCCACATATTGATTTTATACATTTTAGGCAATGAATAATCGTTATGCCATTGTTTATTTTGATTGTGATGAGAGTGTTGAAATAATCATCACAGCATGGATATAATCTGAAGGATTTACCTCTACACCTCCCTTGCGCATATGGGATTCAGCTGCCAAAATGTCTAAGGCTGTTGAAAAGAATTGGAATCAAGGTGTAGCCTTCAAACTTTTGGTTGAAGCTGGTAAGATTGTAAAATTAAAAATATATATATTTAAAAAATATTTTTTTACTATTTGCATTGTTTATTGTTGTAGATAATTGGGACTGTGCTGTTCGCAGAAGAAAGCGGGCTGTTGCCTCTAATAACATATACACAACTGATGATGATCAAGTTCGTGTGCGTATGTCTCCTGAAAAGTTAATTAATGAAGAGCTGCCAGAGAGGATCCCAAAGAAACTAACATCTTGTGCAGCAGGTCTTGATAACTTGACATGTCCCGTTTTGTCTACAGAAGTTCATGTAAGTTTTTTTAATTTACTGCTACATAATATAACTTTTTAAGTGCTACCAATATACATTATAGAAATTATATATTTTATAATAAATATGCTAGCTTAGTATTTGCGTACATATTTTATTAACTTTAACACTAATTTGATATTATGTAAATAACCAAAATTTTTAATATAAATTAATTTAAAAGTAAATTAAAAAATATTCAAATTTTTAAAATTATATAATTTTATGACAGCCCATACATCACAAAATAATAATTTAGAGAGAATAATATAGTTTTATGTATTGTTAAAATTGTTTGTATTATTAACTGTTTATGTAATAAAAATACATACATGTACATCCTTTAGCTCTATGAAGAATATCATTCATTGATGCTAAATCTTCGTCCATGAATATTGAACCATATACAGCTTATCAAACCATTTGGTATAAACTTTCTAGATTAAATACCACTTCTGCTTCTTTATTTTAATGCAAAGACATTGTATACAATCCTATTGACTAAGATATTTGTCGATCAATAAGAAGTGCTCTAAACATTTATAAATGTAATAAAAAAAACTTTGCACAGAAAATTTGCTGACAATAAAACTTTTAGGCCCATATTCCAGAAGTGTTGATTCTAAGATGCGCATTCTAAGTAAGAAAATCTCTTCTTTTTGGCATGAGCGCCGATTTTATATATCAAATTTACAATTTTCAAATTTGTTATGTTATATAATAATTTTGCAAAAAATGACAATTTTCAAAATGTTAACATTGAAGTGCATGCATGAGTAGTATATGAGGATGACCTCTGGGACACGTATAAATAGATTTATGAGTCATGGCAAAAAATAGACAACCCCCCCTACAC
>JAUZND010066049.1:0-17579 GCA_034780555.1 Coelogynopora nodosa | reverse complement strand
GCTGAAAAGTGGGGGGGCTCAAAGACACTTGGGCCCGCCTCAACAAAAAGTGGGGGGGCCCGGGCCTGGTGGGCCCCCGAGCTCCTACGCCCCTGTTATATTAGTATAGTGTTTATATATGTTGCACCAATTACACATTATATGATATTAACTTTGAATGAATTCAACGATGCAATCTCGATGTGAAGGATATACCAAGCAGTATTAAAACCCTGACTATATATATTGAACGTCATATAATATATTATTTAAGTGAAGTAAACATTCAGCTGAGGACACTAATCAATTAGTATAATATAATGTATAGTTGTCGTTAATTCTTCCGTTCAACCCGCGTGGTTCAGGTCAGGAAGTTTCCCCACAAAGATTATTTGTCCATACTTCAAGAGCGTCTGGATTTATATATAATATAGGCTAGGTACTGTCTATATAATGAGATTATTTTGTGTAATTGAGCCGCATCTTTCTATCTTATATGATAGGATTAAGCTAAACGGATATGTGTATATTCATTGATTCATCAGTTTTTCTGCTGATATCTGTCGGCTGAATGCAATTTGGAAGTTATGAAGCACAGCTACATCATGAGGTTTAGGGTCAAAAGTTTAAGGTATCGTTAATTCTAATCACATAAATTGTTACAAATATAAACGATTTTTTAGTTAAAATTGACATAAATTATTGCATTTTTACTTGCCGAACATTTCAAATGTAGTTTTTATTAAAACCTTTTTGTCAGACAGCATAACAACTATACTTTTCGATTAGAAAGCAGGAGTAAATTGTATCGATTTTGCTTTCAGTTGTAGGCCACTTTTCTCGACCAATTTTCAATGAAAAAATGCTGAGTTTAAATTCATCCATTATATATTAATGCAAAATATTTACTTTATTAACAATACATACAGCCAGTGTCGACTCTGACTTTCGTATTCTATCATTTACGATGATAATGTGCAATAATAAATAATATAGTCTTTATCTTAAATTAATAGCTTTCATATATTATCAGATCTTATCACACTGTTTACATTATGACTATAGACAAAAAGTTTTCAATTTGTGAAACAGAATGGAAGTGTAGAGTAAGTTAACAATAAACAATATCCTTATACAAAATGTGTAGGGAATGGAAACATTATCGTTAGACGGAAGAAGTCATTTGTTGTCTTTTGTTCATTCCTAGTTGAAAGTGCTGCATGCTGTAAACCACAAATTTACGCAGTCAGAAAGAAACTATCATTCCAGACCGACGGTCGGTGCCTAATGGCCTATATACCGTGAATGTGTAGTGTAGACAGTTTATAGTTGTACTGTCCGTGACTGCCTTTCTATAGAGAAGATCTCGTGTAAGAACATTGCTCGGAGCCCGTCAACTTGTTCAGCAACAACTAAGAGTAGCAGCTGTAAAACATAATATAGCGCCACTCTCTGCGCGGGCATTCACTTTTTTGTTGATTTATGCAAGACAGAAAGAAGGAACTGGTTTGCTTGTCTTCTTCGCTTCCTGAAGGGAATGGACAAATTAAGTCGTACACTGGCTACCTACCTATTGAAAATGTTGTTGACTATTTGAAACTAGACTAGTATTTGCATTATTCTTCCCGGTTCTTGTGTGTTTTTTTAAATTGTGAACTTTTTTCCCCAGGCTACTTCTTATATGTATTAAAGACAAAATTGGCGAGAGCGAATGAGTCAGAATTCATTTTTAGCCGAAAGTATTTAAATATTTGTTACGGTCACGCCTATGGTCGGTGTAATAGTTTTATGTATCTGTAACAAAAAATCCTGGCGCTGACTTACCCTCCGTCTGTGAACTCAACATTCAACTCTCTTCCCGCGGCAACACTCAATGGAACCTCTCTGACAGGGACACTCACGTTTAGTGAGTGGGCGTCCAGTTTGATATGTTTTATAGCGCCGAGTGCTTGAGTGTCAGTCGAGGCACTCGGTAAATACGCGATCTCAGTCGCACAGAAGCCAGACACGACAAGAACAGCAGGACGACAGTGAGGTGTGGAGTGTTGGCTGACAATTTAATAGTATATTATATAGCTCGCGAGAGTTCGTTTCTACAACAAGGAAGTGAATTCTGGATGTCTGTGTGAATTTGTTCGTCAGTCGACCCTGCAAATCTCACACATTGTTGGTAATTTAAGATCCTAAATTGTTTGCTGAATGATGAGAGGAAGATACGATGCCATGGAATTGGTGACTGTTTTTAGCTTTCCCTGAAACAATTTTTCGCTCAAAGGAAGTTAGAGAAAATGTGTATAAAATTTATTTAAAATCGAATATATACAATATATATAATATTTTAAAGATATATAGAAATAATTTAAAATAATCATTTAACACTTAGGCATGACTAATTCAAGTGGTTTCTTTTGACAACCGGTCACTAGTTACATAGCAACGTTGAAAATTGTTGTCAAAACAGTGTTGTGAACAAATTTATTCATCTCCCCTTTTGCAGGAAATTTAATTTCCGGGCTTAACTTACCATAACTAAACCATAATATATAATAGAGTATAAGAGAGACTTTGAGAGGTGGGGAAGAAAATATAATAATATTTAAATTATTTTATTATGAGTCAGCAATCACATTGAATGGTCTTCTCCGCACTCGACCACTTTCCAGATCCCCTACAAGTTCCGATGTATAATATATTATTAAATTATATGTTGACGGAAGTAGATGGGCATGCAGTTGTTATCTGTTGACTGACCCAAACTTGTTTAGTCAGAATCTACCTTTAATAATAATCTATAGATGTTATTATCGTTTATTTTATAGTTGAAAGGAACAATATTGAAATGACTAACATACTTATAAATATACTTTATGTATCAATTCAAATACCACGACATTATATAGATAACCTCTTAAAAAGATCAATTGTACAACAAATTAAGTTGTATGAACCACACTGTGTTGTCAAAAAACGAGCGTCGACTGATGTTTGGGTATTTATCGATTAAGTACGATTTAGTTTTCGTTTAGTTAAAAAATCTTGTATTCAACTTACTGTGAGAAAAATGCCCCACGTCGATTCTTGCTTTATTTATCATACTTGTATTGTACATTACATTAATGTATGTGAATACAAAATATAACGGTACCTTTTGTGTTTATATATTTTATTTAAAAAATAAGTGTCATTGTATATTCTTTTTTTGCATAAATCAAAAAAACTCGACACATTTTTATGCTTTATTCAAATATATTGATTTTTGGAAAGTAGCTGCATGACTTCGTGTTTATCACAAAAAATAAATCTCATGATCAGTCATCAGTTATCAATCAATTCCTCCTTTCTCTCTCTCTCTCCCTCTCTCTCCCCCTGTAGCCTGCAATCTGTCCTCCTACAAGCCCAAGCCGGGCCCCCAGCCCTGCCAGCCCTGCCCCGCACGGTCTGAGAGCACCACACTCGCCGCCACCAGCTGCTCCTGTCTGCGCGGCTTCTTCCGCAATCCCGACCTCGATGGGGACACTGCCCCCTGCACGAGTAAGTTGCATGGCCAATCGAATATAATTGTAGGCTCGTTGACTCATTATATACTGATAAATGGCTGAATATAGAGTCTCCATAAAATCGAAGACTGTAAGTTGTGTGGATTTTTTGCTATATAGTTGAAACACCCAATTTGAAAATTAGGGTTCCCTTTCTTTGACAATCATGTGTAGGCTGAAAGAGTCTTCTGATAGCGCTTAAAACTTTTCAATACAGGCTAAATAAAGGGTTGGATTGTTTTCCACAAATTTAATATGAAATGCTTAAATTCACTCATCTGATAAGTTAGGATTTCATTACCTACTACTTATGAGTATTGAAGAAAAATCTCTGAGTTTTTACTAAGATTGCATGTAATATCAGGCCAGGATAGGGGTGGAGGTGGGGGCAATAGACCATGCCCCCCCCCTGACCCTCCTATTGCCTGTTTCATTTAGTTGATGTTTTGCTCTTTTCTTGCAAATTATGTTCATAATGTGGTTTTATCTTCATCAATGTTGTCCTAATTTCATTGTTAGTATTCATGCTGCTCCATGAGAACATGCTAACAAGAGAATATTATTGTCCCTCCTATAAAATAAGACTTTAATCTGCACAAGAACGATCGTGTCTTGACGGCTATAGTGAAGAAGAACGTTGATCACTGACTGCCGCAGAGCAAGATTCGAACCCGAGTCATTGGTACTTTGTTAGACGAGCATGCAATGCACTACCACACTGCTTAAACTTGAACTCAACTTGTGCTTCTTCATCTTCTTTAATCTCTCATTGACTAAGTTTGTTTAATGATATTCTTTAAATGACCGTTTTTATCTGTTCGTGCGTAATGGGTGTGATATATTTGTAATGCTATAATAATATGAAATATTTATTAAAACATAATATTATATTTTCCATATTTTTATGTTTTAACCATTATATAATAACTAGATGGTATAGCATTGTTATACGTGGATATTTTTAGTAATACAAATATAGTGTATTACAAATAATATGCTATATTTCATTCATTAAACATGTTAGTCATGATGGGGAAATGTTTTATAGAACCAGCGTCTTTCTTAACAAGGCTTCGTGTCTGGCTTTATTATACATTCGACTGAGTCATGCTATATATTAACTTAAGTGATCAAGTCTTTTTTTATAGAAACAAATGCACACAATACAAGTTAAATACAGTAATTGAAAAACAATTTAAAACAATCGCAGCAGCAGCTGAAAAAGTGAAGAGTTTCTACATATTATTATGTCAGAAGAAAAAATAAACATTACACTTGCCTGGGATGTAAAAGAAGCTTTTTTCTTCAAATTTTTCACCTTTATCTACAAAAGGATGAATGCCTCCTCTCTCAGTATACAATATTATATAAGCAAAAGCCAGACAATACTCGTGGCATACATAGTTCACTGATTCTTCTCTGTGACAATTACAGAGGTTATCTTGCTGAAACAATGAAACACACACGGCAACTGGGAATAAGCGTCATTCACAGCAGAGCGGGGTTCAACCGATTCCACAGTTTGGCGTCTGCTTGTTTTGGCCAACGTCTGGTTATTATGAGGCTGTTTAATATTGTAATCTTAATTCTTTATATAAGGAAAGGAAATTAACCCGTGGAGATTTCTTTTATTATTTCAACTAGAATTATTTTTGTTAATTTATCCAAATCTTAAACAACAAACGGTTACGTAACATTTTATTTACGAATTGCGGGGGCAAAAAAACGTTTATTTCCTTGAATGAGCCCTCCAAACCAAGTTGCCGGCTTCATTCGACATATATTATTATATAGGCCTATACTATATAGTTTTACCCGTATTGCAATAAAGAAACAATTTTGACATTGCATGGTTCGGATCACTCTAGATAGGCATATTAATGTATATTGCATCAGCCTATAGCCACCATGAATTAGATTTTGTCATTTTTATGAGGACATAAAACAATTCTGTTTTGAAATGCACTGAAATGAGTCAGTATACTCAGTATATAAAGCATGCGGCATTACGCAAGACGTGTTCCTTAAGTGGCGGTGCTGTTTAATGCTGCTGAGCTGTCGTCTTACAGTCGACGAAAATGATGTAATAATTTCTCATTAAGCTTCATTCTCTCTATATACATCTCCTCAATACTGTATAGATGTGTTTTAATAACAGTTTATTAATCTTGCAGTCTCAGTTTTTCTAGGTTAATTTATATTGTATGAAATTAGTAAAAAATAGAATTGTATTATAGTACTATATATAAAGTCTGTGGGTTTTTATTTTTACTTATAGTATATTATTGTGTGCTAAATAAAGGCTTACCGGATATGTATAGTGCTGCCTGTTATGAGTTACCATAATATACACGTAGCCTTACAACTGTATAATAATTATTTATCGGTTAATTGTTTCTCGCTTACGTAATTCATCTGACAGAGTATATTATAGAGGGCGAGGCGAGGCGAGGGGAGCATGAATATTGTAATGGTATAGGCGACACTAAAGTTAACTGACAGAATAATTACTAATTAATGTAGTTGGATGATTGATTCCGCACGAAATATACGGTCAGTATTTGCAGTTGACGAGTGATCATATTATTATGTAATAAGTTATATCCTGTAATCTGTTATACCCTAACGTTTTTATAAAAAAACTAATTATTGCAATAAAAATATTTATTTTAATTTTACTTCTTTCTATGGGAAACAAAATATTTCAGACAAGTATAGATTAGGTAGACTTTAAAAATATATAGATTCGTTTTATTTTTTAATACATATATATAATGTATATCGTTCTTGTTATATGCAAAACTATCATATAATATGTATATAATTTTCGAGTGGACCATTTTTTGTGTACTAATTTACTTAAAAAACAATATTCAAAAGGTATAGAATAATACTATTCCCATGTTTCATTACCATTTTTACCATTTTGAAAAAAACTTTGAACTCATTGAAACTGTGATACTTTGAACTTTGAAAACATTTTGAATTACTTTGAACTCTCTTTGTATTGTTTATCGATTATAATTGAGTTAAATTACATGTTCTGACTATTTAAATATGATGTTCTGCAATGTTGTATGTGGTCTTTTAACCCTTGAAGTACCAAACGAGGGAGGAAGCGATGAGGGGGGTCCAATTTATACTCACCGCAGTGAGTCGACTGTGTTTAATAGTTTACCAATTCTCCAATTCTATAACTAAGGCTATTGTTCTGAATTATTCAGATATACTTGTCTTATAATTCTTAACGTTATACAATGAACTGCATTTATTTTTGCTAATTATACTATACAGAAAAAATGATAACATTATACATTACTCAAAATAAGCTATACAAATCGCCTTTTACAATTTCGTTTCTATATCATACAAATATTTGATCTGTTAGGCTGTAACTTTCATTGATCACAAACATTCCGATACTTTCTGCTTAATGATTTTTCGGCATTATTATCCGTGATAACTATTAAAACGCAACTAAATTGAAGAAAAAGTGGACTAAAATAAAGTGTTCATTGCTATATCCCTCCTCCTCCTTATAAAGCATTAGAATTTATATAGCACAACTTCATGTGTCACTAAAATATGGACAGTCAATAATTATGGTCATCTTATTCGATACAAATTTTTGTATTTAAAATCACCTTGAAACGAAAACAACATAATAAATAACACAATTTAATGTAGGGTATATATGGTTAAATGCTGCAGTGTGTTAAATCAACCTCCCCCTCCCCCGGCTAATTAGACTTCCGAAAATATAGCACCTGGTGCTGCTGTATATATATTATGGGGATTAAAAATAAAACGGAAAACTAATAATAATAATTATTATTGTTAATTTCATTTCAAATAAAAAGTTTTGTTTAATTAAAAACAAATGTTCAGTTTGGTGTTGACTGTTGAGTCATGTTCAGCCTTCGAGTGGATTTAATGTTCTGTCGCCTTGTTTTTGAAAGTTCACCGAGTTCAAGCGCTTTTAGCTCCCTGAAACTCAGAACACATGTTTTTGAGTAAACAAAACTTGTTTTTACTGTATAATATTATAATTGGCAGCGCGTATGCAGTTGTTTTGAAAAACAGAATATTTTTAATCTATATAAATTTTAATTGAAATAAATGCACCACACAATAAATTGAAACGCTGATTTTTACACCTTAAGTTCATTGATTACAGTAATTTAATTTTGATATCTGTAATATATTTCAAATAAAGCTTAGTTTAGTCGTATATGTAAATTCTGATTGATCTAATTAAAATAAACAAAAACACTTTGTTCCAGCTACCTAAAAAATAAATCATTGCGTGCTTTATAATATGATCACACTTATTTAGAATAATATTATATATTTTGAAGAATTACCATATCATGATTAAGTTTCCCTTGAGTAAAGGCAGCATAAAATTATAGCCTAAAGAAAATATTCCGTTATTTCAATGATTCGCATACGCCATAATACATTATATGGTTTCTTGTATTGTGTGTTTCTCTGCAACTTGTAAACTTACTTCGTATAACTATGAAGAAGGTGTCTAATCACCGAAACATAAAAACACTTTTCTAATTATTTTTAAAATCTTGTGTTAATGTTTAAAACTATAAAACTCTATATGTTCCTCACAAATAAAAATAAACATTGCGCAAAAATTTCAAACTTCTGAACATGTTTTAAAGCACAATACAGAGTATATTTGTAAATATTTTGTATATTCTAGATTTTCAGTATTTAATATAATATACAATATATAATAATATTCATTGGAAATAATTAATATATATATAATGACCATGACATCTATACATATGTACATAACATGCCTTCTTTCACATTTTAAGTATATTTATTTATTATTTTTTACTTTTATTGTTTAGTCAATAATTTTAAAGCTTTTAAATCGGCCATAATAATAATATATGGTTTCGCTTTAACTTATAATAAAAGATACATGACAAAAATTGTCTAAATATTTTCATAAAGTGTCATGGTTGTGGTGCCACTTTAGTTAAACGTTACAATATGTTAAAGTTTATAATTTAATATAATTTGTTACACGAATGCCACAGTTACATGACTGCCAGTCAAACTTATAAATTATATTATGATCATCGAAAACTGACATTTCCTGGTGAATAATGACTGCGTCTATTTGGCAATCAATCGACGCTTAAAAATTATTATCCTGTCATATTTATTGGAATATTTCGGTGATAAATTTAAGGTTAGATTAGCTATTTGGCTATATACAATACTATATAGTTAGTGTAGATAATATATTTCAGTTCGGGCAAAATACATTAACTATTGGCAATAGGATAATCGGTTGTATGTCACAGCGTTGGCAGTTCTTATAATTTGAGATCAGCCAACTGAGTCATCACATTTTAGATTTCTATAATAATCATTAAGTCAACTGAAGACCGTCTGATTTATGGTAATTCTCATCTCGAAAAGGCTGTTGCAGATATTTCCACCACAACGAAATTGCAGTATATAGATTTATGGCCATAATATACGGTGAGATTTCATTTTATAATGATTCAAATATCTGTCATTATCATTCATATATACATCTCACAATAATATTCAACATAGAGCCTATAGGGCAGTTGCTGAAGGGGTCTCCAGATGCCGGAACGTCCCCCCTATGGTTACGTAACCTTCTTGATTGACTGAGTTTCAATTAATGATGTCATAACGGCAGGATATTACCCCATGTAAATCAAATGAACGCATATACAAACATTGCGGAGTTCTTTTTCATTGCTAACATTAAAAATGATAAACGTCTTTTTTAATCACTATTTCGTAAAAAGGTTTATGCAACTCACAACTATTCCATGCCTCCGCTCCGTGATGAAAATGACGAGACTGAATAATGTTGTAGTTATCGGTATACACTAAAAAATTTGCTTTTGCTTATAATATTCTACCGTTATATATTTTTTTATTTGGACTGTTTTATAAGTAAGCCAAATATGTCATTTGAATTTATAGATTGATTTCTATTGGTATATAAGAAATAGTCTTTATTCATTTATAATTTAAACTTCACATTATTTTTAAATAATGTGTGCAAGAAGGATAAAACATTATAATATAGTAAGTAACAGTTACTTTATATTATAATAAATAAATGCTAAACGATTATTAGTATTATTAATTATTTTATTTATTGTTATTATATAGTAGTATTATTTGTTGTTTACTTTACATTATTTATTATCTCAATTAAAAATTCCATAATTTTTTATCGAAAATTAAATATATATTATTATATTAATGTATGACTTATATATATATATATATGTTGATTTATATCTCTTTTGTTATATATTATGATAACAAGTTACCATTAGTTCTTAAATTGTGAGGGTCTCTTTAAATATCCTTAAATTTTGAGGGTCTCCTTAAATATCCATCAATAGGCTACCCTTAAATTTTGGCAAAAGCACCAACCCTCCTCAAATATCCTTAAAATAATGGTGGTAGTAAAAAAAAATTTGTTTGTTATAAAAAGTTTTTTTCCTATTTTTTTACTCACTGGCGTCCCTGGCATGCTGAGCTTTCATTATAGGTAGGACTGCTAAGCACAATCATTATGACTGCAGGAAATATTTAATTCTGTTGTAATTAAAATTGTGTCAGTGTATTAAAATTAATTAATTAATCATTAAATATAGGTAGAAACTAAAGAGAATAAAAAAACCTTAGATTTGGTTAAGAAATGGTAGATCAAGTTTTAATACACAAAAAAGTCGTTAACGTCTAACTAGCAATGCTAAACTGCTTAAAAATATTTTTAAAATAATCCGAAATTACAAGAAAATATTTTTTTAAATCTTAAAATATCCTCAATATCCTTAAATTCTGTTGGCCCAAAAGCGTGGAAACCCTGATATATAGTTTATCTATAACAAAATCCTTGTTTTTCCAGTCGGAAGAATCAATTTCCATACAATGAATTCTTACAAATTTTAATAATTGATTTCTATTTATACTATATATACACTACATTAAGATAGAACAGTTCATATTGCATGTTCACGAACATGTCAATTCTTGCATGTGAACATGCATGTGCTTTGCTCACGTTTTGGATAGCAAAAGAGTATATAGACTGTTCCCTTCGTGTTCAAATAAAATGCAAACGATTGACAGTTTCTGCATGTTGGTGACGGCTCCCCTATATTATAAAGGGAAGATGTTTGTTTACGTTCAGCTTTATTGGCACCACTTCTTTTTCTGACTTTTGATAGACTGTTTATTTATGGGCCTATACTGCAGTTCGTATGTATTACTATGTTCTTCTAACCACTATTTTAAAATTAAATCCATAATTTAAAGTACATTATATCATTTAAAAAACACTTTTAAATTGGTAATCTAAATGAGAAGTTAAAATGTTATCCTGCAAATATTAATTTTGATATTAAGTTATTGTTTTACTTAATTTTATTAAAAATGTTCTGCATCTGTAGGCTATGTTCATAAAGTTGGATACTATTTATTTAATGTAAAACGATATTAATGATTTAATAATTATATATCTAACTATGTTCTTTAATATTAAAGTTTTCGTTACATTATGTGATTAAACGATTTAAAAAATGTTGACTTAATATTGTTGTCCTATAGTTATAATATTATGTTTTAATCATTTTTCATCATCGTTCCATTTTTATGACTTTATATTCTATTCTGGTAGTCAGTGATTAGAAAATTCATGGATGAAAAACCTTCAGTCCATATATCATCCATAAGTGTAATATTAATTAACACCCTTATTCCAAAAATTGTATTTAAACCAAGAATTATGGAGCTGAACTTAAACCAAGAATTCTATTTGGTTTTAGTGGAATTATAATTAATCAGAAATGGTGAAAATCGGAGAGCATTAATTTGTGACCTTACAGACTTCTCCCCCAAATATAAAGTGAACATATAACATCACGATATTGTCGAAGAAAACCATGTTTCTCTCATAACTTCAACGCGGCGCACTTCAAAGAGCAAAGTGAACTTAATTAAATAACTTCAGTTTATAGCAGTTACGTTGATTGGGGTATAAAATAATATAAGTGTCTTTTTGCTCTTTTGATTATTCGCAGTGAGAATATTTCTTATCGATTGCGATTTATTGCAAATAATTATAATTATCATCATTGTTGTGAGAAAGAAAAAATATTTATAGTTAAGCAGCTGATGTAAATTTAGATTTTTATTCTATATTTATGCCCAGGTCCGCCCAGTGCTCCCAGGAATGTCACAGTGGTCAGCAATGACGAGGCCATCATTGAGTTCTCCTGGACTCCGCCGGAGGACTTGGGCGGTCGGAGGGACCTCTTCTACCGGGTCGAGTGTCTCCAGTGCTCCAGCCTGCTCGTGTTCAAACCCGATCAAGTGCTCAACACCACCAGGTAATACGATAATATGGCCTCACCTGTCACCTGGCATTATTAACCTGTATATCTAGGCAAAATTATTTGAAAATGTAACCGTGCGTTTAAAGACCTAAAAATTACCATGACGATATTAAATAAATGTAATGTGATGCAAAATATCAACCAAGTATTGAATTTACAATTCGCAAATGTTTGGCTATAATAGTGCAGGAACGATTTTTTTGTTATTTAACAATATGTATCTAAATATTGTTAAATGTCCTTTTTAAATAAATGAATTTTATCTAAACTGTTTTCTTCTCACTTTTTTAGGGAGTTAAACAGAATAGTTATAGTCCTATAATATATATTATCTACTTCACTCTCTGTTCTTGTCATTGCTCGTCAAGAGCATCAATAACCGGCCTCGAGCCCAGCAAGGTGTACACCTTCATTATCTTCGCTGTCAATGGGGTGTCCAAGATGGCGCAGAGTGAGCGAGCGAGAGGAGCCAAACTGATGCTTCAAACGAAACCTGCTGGTAAGGATCATCTCGCTATAGGCTATATATATATCACTTCATTTGCGGAGGAAAAGGGATTCCTGAGTATATTTTGGTTGCGATCATTCTAACTTAATTAATCAACTAATCTATTGGCACAGTCGGTTCAGTGATATAACTATAACTCCTAACATAGACTTACAATTCCAAAATATATAACTTTCCATCTGGACTAGACGCTATTTAATGTAAATAAAGTCAATCAAAACCAAATAGGATTAAAATTGTAGAAAATGTTACATTGGCTTGACTTTGATGACATTTTACACACTGTATAATTTAGATAATGGACAAGAATGAATAGTTTACTCAATTTAAAGCATTGTATACTGCGGGTTCTTTAAATTTGAGAAATCCATAATTTGGTCAAAATATTAATCAAGTAAAATATCTATAATAATATGCTAATGTCTATTTTGTTGGCCATAATAATATGATGTCAGCTATATTTCTTCTTTATCAATTCACTCGGTAACCAACAATAACCAGCTAATACCCCCCTCCCTCCGCCTCATCCCCTCTCCATCAGCAGCCCATATTCGCATCACTCGAGTCGCCATCCAATCACAGGGCGAGCACACGCTACGTGCAGTCTGGCAGCGCCCACCACCCGCAGTCGCCGCCAATCAATACCGCGACCTTGACCCCCCCGCGGTTTATCAGCTGCGCGTCATGCCCAGCAGCCAATCACAGCCGACCGGCCTCCGTGGGGTGCGCTACCACTTCACCAGAAACACGGAGTACCAGCTGAACGACCTCAGCGGCAATACTGAGTACTCCGTTGAGGTGATTACAAAGACTGTTTTATTGTAGCTGTACTTTTATAAAAATTATCAATTATTGTGAAGTATGCAAATGTTTATGATTATTTTAACCACCATTTACTATATATAATATGTTTACGGTATTACTTTATCGTGATCTTTTACCCTACATTAAACTCATCCTAAATATTATATAGTAGAAAGTAATGTGCAAACATTTGCTGCTATCTTTTTACATAGAGTAATAAAACGGATATGATTCTTTCGATTTATTATAGCCTATGCGCGAATGAAACTGTTCATTATTTACACTTTTAAGTCTCTTATTAACTGTAACGAAGCTTGTCTTGTTGAAAACATAAGTACACAAAGTTGAAATGATCTTTTCTTAATCCTATAGAGTAAAAATCACATTTCCAGATTACAAAATTTCAACTAAAAACTGTATCGATGAGAAAAAGTTACATTAACTTTACAAAACCTGTTTGACAATAATGTCGCATTGATTTTACCGTTCTGTGCAGACTTTATTCTTCTATAATTTCTAGGCCTCATAATAGGCTACACAACCGGAAAGTGTAACCTTAATACAATCTGTACCTGTGTTGCTTATACCCGACTAATCAAACATAAGGTATACGCTGAACATTATAACCTGGGCATGTCCATGAGTTCAATCAAACTTAGTTTTTAGATTCAATCTTACCTTACATAGACCTACCTATAGTATTTATATTATACTCAACCAGCGCTACATCTTAATTCTGATCCAAGTTAAGCTATGTTGGGCTATACACAGCTGCTTTCCGCTATAAACAGATATATTTCTACATATATAGGGCATCGACATCGTCTGTATTATAACATTGGTAACTCGTGTCAGAAACTTCTATTATACAATGTTCTGTGTGTGTGTATGTTAAAAATCTGGACAGATAAGATTATATAGAAAGAATTATTTCCTGTGCGTGATTCTGTCAGAGTCATCGCAACTTGGTATTATGATCGATGTTGTAATGGTGCGTGTCTGTTTACTGTTATTGTAAATAAAATGACACTATAAGTATTGTCTGAGTTGTAAATTTCGATCTTTGTTGGATCTTCATCGGATAAAATGAGAATAACTCGTAAATAGCATGTAAATTATTATTATAGTTATATTAATGTTAGACCTGTTTTTTAATTTATTTTTACGATACTGTCGGCAAAATTTCAGTGATTATAAGGATCAATGAAAATTAGTAATATTATTTGGGAAAAATCAATTTATTCTAAAATTGATTATACATTTAAGTTTATTTTCGTTATATCTGTAATTAATTAATATTGTTCATTGTTTTGTAACTTTTTACAATCTATATAATTAAAGATGAAAATAATTTTGATAGACACAGTATGTATCAACAGGTTAATCCATCTACAACCCGGTTTCGGGGTATGTGCCCCTCATCAGTACAGAGTAGGAATCGAACCTTCGGCGAACCCAACAACCACTAGACAATATCTTCGCTTGTCAATCACTAGATGTGGTCTATCTTCTGGTTAGTGGGTTCGCTCACCGATCGCTGGGCTGCAGGTTCTGTTCCTACTCTGTACTGATGAGGGGTAAAACCCCGAAACTGGGCTGCAGATGGATTAACCTGTTGATATACTGTGTCTATCAAAATTAGTCATAATCAATACTCTATCGTATCATCACCGCACGGAGAATATTAATTATATATAATATACTGCATAATTATCAAAGTTTTTGATAATATTTTGATTTTAAAAGTTTAGTTCTAACAATGCTAATTATCATCCAATCATTGTTTATTTCAATTTATCGGATGAAAATCCTGTACAATAGAAATTTTCGATACTCATTACTCTCTGACTTGTTGTTTACTTGAATGACCAAATTTGTTTAATATATATTCATGATTTACTATTTTATTATTATATTATATAGATTGAAAGACTTTTTAGAAATCTGGAAAATTTTAAATTTCCAGAATAAAAATGACAACTGGGTCTTGGGAAAGTCATAAAAAAATAATTTTTTGTATTTGACAAATTTTTCCACCATAGTTCAAGTATTATCCTATTTCGTTTATTTATGTTAGTTTTTTCTCTTCTTTTTCTGACTTTGTATGTGAATATGAATTGTAATAATTTAAAGTGAAAATATCATTTTAATTTAATATTATTATAGTTTAGTTAATTAACTATAAATTGTTATTATTATTTTGTTTTTGCTAAATAATTCACAGTAGAAATTTTTAAGTCTTATAAAATCTTGTGACGCAATAAGTAGGGAAAAGTTACTGACTACAATTTAAAAAGTGAAGGCTTCGGATCCCATATCTGCTTATGCTGCTTATATAATATATTTATATATTCATCTCTTTACATTTCCTTATATTATATTATAATACTATAAAATTGTAATATTTTGTATATTTAAAAAATGGAATTTATCGTTTTTTGTAAACGAGTTTATTATGAAAATACATAATTATTATATTTAAATAATTTATAATTGTGGAATAGCTTATAATCAGGTTATCATATATTTTATCGTTTGTTACGTTTAAATTTTTTTTAAACATTGACAGTTTTCATCAATCGTTTCACAGTCTGGCGCTATCTCCAGATCTATATCTTTGAATATTCATTCTAAACTTCAATTTTATTGAGATAAAGAATTCTACATTACTCTATAATAATAAGTTTCGATATTCCAATCACATGCCTATTTTAAACAGCACATACATTATAAAGATTGACGTTTATCATTTGTCACCGATTGAGTTATGGTTTCGAACTACGTGTGAATTAATCTAGTTAAACACACCTCAAAGTAACGCTTTCCAATATTGCTGAAAATACGCGGGACACTCGTGACATTTAGTAATTTGTTCTCACGTTGAAAGTGTTAATACAATGTATCTATCACAAGTTACTTAATTGTTCAAATTCTATATATGCAACACCGCTACACTATACCACTACCAGTAAGTAAATACAATCTCCGGACGTTTGTGTTTGTACGCCTTGTGTGTTAAACTACTGTTTTGTTCCTGCATCTGCAGTGAACGAGACAAGGATTAGCTGACTCCCTCCCATTCAGTGGGGCAAAATGATATATTGAGTTATGTTTTATAAATATTCATTTAAATAACCGTTTTTAATGTTATGGATGTAATTGTTAATTTTAAAAGAAATTATTTGCGCTGAATCTAATTAATACACTTAATTTTCGTTCTGAACGTGTATTGTTATTATATACAGTTATTGTTCTAATTAACATTCTTCGTCAACTCCGAACTAAGGAGGAAGTAAAGCAAATATACTCTTGTGTAACCAGAGACACCAATTATGGAATACTTTACTTGAGCAATGTAATATAATACATAATATACACACTGTATCCGATATACACTTCCTCCTCCGTTTCTTGGTCTACACTAAACATTGACTCTTTGATATAGGTGGTTGTCTTTAATGTATATGATAATAATATTGGTAATTAAATAGTAAGTATTATTTCCGGTAAGGTTTCTGTCTCTGTGCCCTCCTTCCAGATACGTTCCGGCAGTCAGGACGGCTGGGGCCCCTACTCTCAACCGCTCTTCATCAGAACAGGACAAGGTGAGTGCGAGTGTGGCCAGGCCAATATAAGCTGCCTCTGCTGAGGTGTGTATAATGCATATTATTGAGCTCTGTAATTGAGAGTCAGTCTATATATTATAATAAATAAATTGCACTTGGAGTTAATTTTTCTCACAAGAGTTCCACACTATACTATAAGTTATCAAAGTATATAGAGTTAAAGTAGGTGTTCAGTTGTACAACTAGCATTGCAGACAATCGCTAAGATGTCCTAAGTCATGCAGCGTATTGTAGTTTGTGACAGCGGTTGTGTTTACCAGGATAATATTGTACATTACACTATAATTGTCGGTTGAAGAAAAGTCTCACGCTGTATTATTTTCTATATCGCTAATCAGTTACCGCTAAGATTTAATAGGCTTGTTTAGTCAGTAACTGGAACTATCCGTGATCTGGTTACAGCTTTTAATTAAAAAGAAAATAATCGCTATAAAATTGTTCAAGTATAAAAAATAATTATGCATTAATATTATATAAAACAATCGGATATTTGTTTTATCATTTCGACAATATCTTGTTAATTAGAAGACCATTTAACAATACAATATTCTTCTTCAAAAACCTTTTTTAAGCAACACTATTTTATATTTCTTAGTAAAGAAATAACTAATATTTTGAAATATTTTCAAATTATTTCAATATTTTAATTGCTTTATATTAAAATACAGACCAGTGTCATGGTCAAGGCAGTCTAGCCCCC
>JAUZND010066038.1:0-17582 GCA_034780555.1 Coelogynopora nodosa | reverse complement strand
AATTTATATATTATTTATTTCTATGGCTATAATTGATTTTGCATTGTTGAAATTTATCGGGCAAATATAATTATATTAGCCCACTTTTTAGGACAAATATAGAACTTTTATGCTTTAACTTTGAACACTTCATAATTTCAAGATATAGACATTTGCCTGCATAGACATAAAATATTAATATTTTGATAATAATTATACATTATTTATTGCCTTGTTTTTTAAATGTACGTAAACTTGATCTGCTTTACAACTATAGAACTATATGAATTGTTTTTTTGAATATCTATATATATATATATATACTGGTATTAAATTTAGTCTTGTCATAAATTTGGGATAATTACAAATGACAGACTTTTGACATTAGTTTGATGTCATAAACTTCTAGTGGTCGATCTAACATTAATATATCAGAAACCTTTTTTGTTATAGTACATTTAATAAATTATTACTATTGAAATTAATAAATGAATCCTATTTTTTAATTTTTGTTATTAGATTAGAAGATACAAATTATTACCTATCATATAAAATTGGTTTGCATTTATTATTAGTGACATTATATAAAAAGATGTTTTCCATATGTATATTGATAGTAAAATTGCATCTCTAAATTATATCAACATTAAAAACAATTCAGGTTAAACCCACTTTAATTTAAGGCTTTACTTTTTGCCTATGCCAGATGTGTCATAATTCTGAGCATAATCAAAAATGCTGGTGATAATTAAACATATCATCAGAATTATTGATTTCCATAACGCTTGCTTAATTTGAGGCTTTTACATTATAATACCAATCACAAAGAATTATTAAACACATAGCTAATTAAAATTTAGCTTTGGAAAATTTAAATGGGCTAGTGGATTCATGTCGATTGTTGGTATATTATTATCTCTTATCTCCTTATAATCTATATTAATCATTTAATTTAGCTGTTTATCTATTAATCATGATTAAAAAGTCCAAAAAGAAAGTCATTACATTAGCACTAATAGCTTATATTAACTTACAGAAGTCAAATAAAAAATCATCTCATTTGGTTGAGACTGGTTTTGTGCTAAACATGGGCAGAAAATTGTGCATATACCTTGCCAACTTATAAAATGAACTTCACTTGGAAGATCCATCAAGTTACTTGAACCTTTTGCGAATTCATGCAGGTTTTGAAAAATTGAGTGAACTACTCACTGACCATAGTTAATAATAATACAATTAATACAATAACAGATTGTTTCAAATACACTGAAATAATTCCTTTAATCTTTAAATTTCCATGGTCCCAAAATTGTGCCCATTCAAATCTTAGCCCAACAAATATGAACAAGCTTCCTTCAGGCCTCAGTGTATAATAATTAAATGCATGAATACTGTAAATTACATACCAATCTATTTTAATAAAAAAATTGTTTTATGGAAATAAAATTAATTAAAAATTTTATATGGAAAATCAGTGGAAATGGCCTCCACAGATAAAAAATGGCATCTGCAGCCAGGAATACTATAGACTATAGTTATCTAGTCAAATTCATCTAGTAAAGGCTAATTTCATTAGTTAATAACTATAATTTAAATGCCCAGAAATATTAAACATGTTTAATATTCGAATTTTCAGTGTTTGCGATTTATTTATGCTGGTTTGATGATGCATCAGCGAAAAAGTCAATGCCAATAAATGCATGACACATCAGTACAAGCGTTGACCAATCTTAGATAATTCTGGATTGGTCCGACCAATCTGAGATAATCCTAGATCGGTCCAAACAATTTGATATAATCCTGGATCAGTCCAACAGATCTAAGGATTAATCAAACTGACATATCTTTTGTGATTAGCAAATTTGAAATAAATTGTAGGTATAAAGACCATGCTTTATCTACACATTTACAATAGCCAGTGTTCCAATATTCCAGCAATAGATAAAAACAGGGTATTTAACTTGAGTTCTGATAAGCCAGTATATCTCTGATAGCCAGAGTAGACTGTGGGTGTTTTCCATATGTATTGTTAGTCAAATCGAGGCTCTACAAAAGTATAAATATATTATTAACTTCTTGTAAACATTAAAAAAATCAGATTTTATACATATATTATTTGATTAAAACCGTTTTTTTAATTTAGATTTTTTTTTGTATAGGTACATTTATTAAATTATTATTCTGCTATTCTGCTGAATTGACTTTAGACCATTGGCAAATTCATCTTAAACATTTGCGACCAATTAAAATTTATTCTAGATCAGTTCGGAGATTGGTCCGAATGATGTGAGATAATCCTAGATCAGTCCTATGACTGATCTAATATTAATCTACCTGACACATCTGGGGTCTAAGATTATTCCAGATATTATTTATATATTGCTTTTATACAGTAAATTTTTATTTTATTAAGTTGTTGTTATACTGCAGTAATATTGTAACATCATGGTCATTTCAATATTAAGTGGAGTGTAGAATTAAAAACTAACAGTACTTTTAAAAAAATTACATTTTCAGAACAAACTAAAGATTTATACTAGATCTGTCGGACCAATCTAATATTCCAGATTGGTCGGACTGATATTAGATCTGTCTGCATTCTAGATTGGTCTGCAACATATATATATATTATATTTTATTTATATGTTATAAGGCCTTTTTTTACAATTGGCTCATTGATTCATTGTGAAACTACATTTGTGATGTCATAGTTATTTTTTTTCTGGTGTATTCTTTTTTGTGCTTTTTAGAACTAACTACATTAGTTATAGAAAAAACAAACTGTTTGTTTTTATTTAGGTCAAGGTCTTTTGAATATTTAAATCCATTTGTGGCATTTTCAATATGCACATGCCATTGTTGAAGAATTCAACAATTGCATTTGTCTAGCAGCATGAAAAATATAACAGTGGGCATTTCCTGATTTAGTCTCTGTGACTAAATTCTACATTTTAAAAATTCATACATCAATGAGATATATATGGAATACACTCAAATTAAAGTTTTGATGATTTTTTGTGCAGTAGTGGACTACAATGTAGACTATATATAATGTTGATGTGCATATATATTTGATTCAAATGAAAACAATAGATGTGGATATGTATTGTATATATGTATACTGGACAATTAACTATAAATACGTCTTTGGATATAATCATTTAATTTGCCTGTTATTGTTGTGAGTTTATTGATGTATCCCTGCAAAGTTGTGTGTAAAATTTGTCATATGAATTCGGACTTCATTTTAGTAATATTCAAATGGAAACAATATGTGTATATAATATTAATACTGGACACTGTCTAGCATTTCATTATTTGTATATAATAATAATGCTGTATTTGCTTTGAAACACAATACTATATTTATTTATATAATTTGTGCTGTTATGAGTTGTGAATTTATCAGATATACTATCCATGCAAAGATGTGTATTACATTTTGCATATGAGTTCTGACTTAATTGTATAATAATTATCTTCTCTTTTTTATTAATTTTTCATTCAGGATTAATTTTTGTTAATTATTTTAAATTAAATATATATACTGTTAGCATTTCATTCTTATATATTATTGTCATTGTTAACTGTTATTAATTTAGTTAATAAAAATAATATATAAAACAATCACATGTCAATGCTAAATATATATTTATTAAAAAAACATTAAATTAAAAAAGTTTCTGTTTCTAATTTGAATTCTCATGTTTATACATAATGTATACATTCAATTAAATAAACTAATAAATGATAGTGGCCATATTTTAATATAATAGGCACATGGCTATTATATTTAGCTATAGCCATATATTTATAAAATATAACTGCAATTACAAATATATCTGAGTAAATACTATTTTTATTAAATTCTACTAATTGTTAATATTTTTTAATAAAATAATTTCTGTATGTCTATAATAAATATGTATGTCTATATAAAGAAGAGTTGTTAAATCTTATATAGCTTCTATATTATGTAGTATGTATATTTTATTGTTAATATTATATATTTTCAAGTATTATATTTGACAAAATATTATTTATATATTCTATTATTATGTATGTAACTATATTTTGATTAAAACTACCAATACTCTCATTTGATATGTATATGTGTGTTTATATATATACATATAATTATATGTTAAGTAGCACATCAATGTAATCATATAAATAATCTCTATCTCTGTATACTTATTTGTATGCTGAATATATTCATATGTATTAATATACCATTCTCTATCATATAATATAGGCTATATATTGGTGTTGACTTAATAACTAATTAATATTGGATACATTAATTATGGTTTTCTTTTAAATTTAATTTGGCTATAGGTATATGTATTATAATCTATTTAATATGTAATTTAATTTTTTTAAATTATATGTAATACATTTATATCTAGTAAGCTAAGTAATTTTTAGACAATTTATGTGGATAAATTGATAAAGAATTATTTTAAAATAATTACCACGTTTATTGAATTAATGTGGTTCATAACAATAATTGCTCATGGTAAAAATAATTGAAAAATAATCATTTATTGTGAGATAAGTTTATTCATTTAATATATTAATTTCTAAATCTTGTTGTTTATTAATGGATTATAAAATATGTATCGTTCAAAGAAATTATGAAATCTAAATTAATAGGATAATTTATTGCCTTAAATAGAGAATTGCTTAATATTACATTACTTATTTTTAGTAACTCCATGGTCAAAATTATAAATATGTACTACTAATTAGTATTATAATTTTAATATACAAAAGAAACCTAAACAGTACATTTATAAAAATAAAATTTGTGTGAATTATTTTTGTTATGTAATATATATGTTATACTTTTTCTTTCTATTAATAGTATTTGTTATATATATATCAAAATAACTCCAATTTTATAATTCTGATAAATGGAATTACTTACTGGAAATACTTATAGTATACTTACACATTAATACTCTATCATATATATTAATGTAATACAAATATTATAATTATATTTAAAAAAATGATCTTTCCGAGTAAGTGATATTATAAGTTTCTAGAATTATAAAATTTTAGTTATTTTGATTGGTGCCAAAACCATAACAACATATGCTTTATTATGTATTTGTCACATACTACACCTATTTATTTAAAATTGTTATGCCACTTATATTATATCATTTTCTTGTGTTTCAAATATATGGTCCACATTAATCTATGAATCTACATGAGGGCATGGTCCATCCTGTACCCTATCCAATATTCCCTCAATACAGTTACGACAAATATAGGAAAATGTTGTCATTAATCACTAACTCCAATTCCATTTTATTATAATTATTCCAATTCCACTTTATTCTAATTTAACGAATTATGGTTTCACTCTAGTCTACTCTAACTATAACTAAACATAATTCAAATTTACTATTGCAATATGGCATAATAATAATAATTTTGGAATTCAGTATAATAAAATAGGAAATTTGAAATTATTATAGAAAAGGGTAGGCTATCTCGGAACTTGCCCACCCTGGCTTACTGTATAAATTCAAATTTACAAGTGGGCAAGTTTAAAGATAGTCCATTCTTTTCATAAATAAATTCAAATTTACTATGGTAGTATGGAAAAACTCTGAGGTCACCTATATTCTTACTATATAAATATATTTATATAATATTATAACTATTTTTTTTAAATGTATAATAAGTAGAAATGACAGTTCTTGACAATACTGTTTTCCAATTTTTTAAATCTATCAAAACTATAAATTTTGAGTGTACACTACATAAGCTCATTTAAAAGTGTGATTAAAGTGATCCCCCCTCAATGAAAGTTCTAAAGTTAAATTTACCTTTACCTAAGTCAATAATATTTGACTAAAATTAAATAAATCCTAATAAATAGTGCTCATCTCATAATGCTACTTTATTTACACCTTTTATTAAACTTTTGAATGTTTAACAACTTCAGCCTTAAAACCTCTAAAGTACAATGCAGAAGGGTTATCCACTTGCAATAATGGATGTACACAATAATGTGAATGTCTTAAATGAGCTAACATTGAGTTTATCCATGAACGTAATTACATCATCCATTTAGGTGATAAGAAGGCCTTTTCAATTATAATATTTTTATAATGTATTGACCTTATCAAATATTTTCATATGATTTTATAACAATAGGATCACAATAAAATGCTAAACATTTATTAAACACTAAATCACATTTTTTTATATTCTGATAGTAATGGCAGATCATTATAATTGAATATTTCAAAATCAATTACTAAGGTTAAGTATGTCTATGATTATAAAGTTTGACTTCAAATACCATAATTGTTTGTGATGTGTTAGTGTGCACTGACAAGTTAGTGTTGAATGAACATATATTTTATTAAAATATTATTACATGTGGCATATACACGTGACACATGCATTAGAGCGTGAATAGATTATCTACTAAATGCCAGTTAATGATTTTGTTAAACTTGTTATAGTCTTTAACATTGATATGCCCAAATCTGATTATGCATACCTACTTTTTTGTTTAGTGGTTGTGATTTTACATCCTAAGTTATGAATACAAAGTTAAGTACTTAGGCCCATCTATTCAAATTGAAATTAAATATTATCACATTTAGTTAGACTAGTTTAATCATCATTTTATTTGTTTTTAAATATATATTTCATATGACATTTGCAACACTATTATATAATATTTGATATTATAACTTATTATACTTTTTTATCACTGTATTTTAATTATTTATTTAGTAAATGTAGTGGCTTTTATTTATTATATGTGTCACTGTTTGAAAATATGTCAATGCTTATGTATAATAAATGGTTTCCTTTTTATTTCAGGCCCAACAATACTTTTTGATAAGCTTAGCAATGGCAAACCATCTGGTAAGCCTTTTTTTGCATGTGCAGCAACCCGTGATAAAAGCATTTGCAGCTTTCATTTAGATTTAAATTCTTTAAAAACTACTACAACGCCGAAAATTACAAAGCAGCAAAATGAAGCTATTTCCTATCAGTAAGTTTAGCATATCTGATCAATAATTAGTTTGAACTGTTTTTAGCTACTTTTTATATAACATTTAGCTTTGATTATAATGCCACTGTTGTAAAGTTGCATTTTTCAAACAGACATTTTATTTTTTTAACTATTTTGTTAACTATATTTATTAACTATTGTTAACTATTTTGTTAACTAAGTTGTCTATTGAAACTTATAACTTTTACTACCAAAATAAATACAAATTGCAACCAACTATTGCGATAAATATTATTATATTCATGTTATCTTACATCGACATTATATAATCACAAATAATATTTTTATTTCTGTGATATATACATATATAAATATTATTTTAGAGTTTATTTTCAATCCTTTTTGTACATTTTTACGGAAATTTTTTAAATTTATGTTACTAAATATAGTTTTACAAATGTTATTACACATTTTCGATTAATTAAAGCAATTAAATAATGTAACATGTTACTAAAGGTTTCAAAATTTTCCAAAATAATTTAGTATTAATAATTATGTCTATATTTTTATACTATGGGCTACTAACTTTTTTTTTTAGAAAGCATGATCTACTGCATAGTCCAAGAACCGAGCGTAATTTCTGCCAGGATTGTCAAGTAATATTCTCCTCATCACCCGAACACACTTTACCAAATGGAAATAAGCCAACCAATCTTCCTGGCAATCAGTTGAGACATAAAGGCCATTCGTTATGTCAAAATTTATCAGTTCGAAGCCTCTTTTTCCCAACCCAATTGCTGGCACCAGCAGAAAATAACAAAAGCAATGCTGTAAGTAGATTTTATGTTTTAAGAAAAGTAGTTGATTTATCATCTGGAAGAACTCTAGCAATACTTAATTTCATACATATTTGTCATCAAATTGTCCATTGTTGTCCGAAATACATAGACATAACATAAAGTTTTTGGATATGGTAAATATTTAGTGAAGTGTGATTTGTGCAGTTACGAGATTTTAAAGTGCTTCAATTATTTTGAATCTTTGGTTCAACCTTAATTTGTAAGAAATAGTTTTGTCCTTGTTGTCACTACGTACTGAATTATGTATACAAATATAATTAATTTGAATTTGTGCAATATAGTATTTTATTATTGTTTTAAATACTTCAGTTTGTAGGTTAAGTTAATGAATGTGGCATTATTTTGATTTTATTACAGCAGATACATTATATATTTGGAAGGTGGTTTCATTTTGCACTAAATTCATTTAACTTATATTTCTCATCATAGTTAAGTTTCCGTTATAGTGTATTTTGGTTAAGAAAGAAATTTTAATCATCAATTGTCGAGACAAAAAAAATAAAATTGTGGTTAAATATAAGGCTACACAAGACTGTCTAAAGAAAAATTACAAAAAAGCTAGTACTGCTAGTACTGTGATATATACTATACAAATTCTGCATTTATACAAATGTAGTATGTCGAGTCAGTGGCTTGAAATTATAAAACATGTAAATTATCTGAAAGTAATACCAATAATACTTAAATAGTAAATATAAAATTGCAAACTATTCTAAAACACTGTGATTGAAAAAATGTGTGGTAACGTGGTTGAAATTCGATACCGTCTTCAGTGTGAGTTTTTATCAGGTAGACTTAGTGATGACCTGCAGTCCTTTATCCCATTAGTAAAGGTTAATGGTTAAAATTGTGACGAAGCTCTTCTGTTTAGTGATATGCTTTGAGGGATTCTTATTGGGTGTCCTAAATTCAGAGCACAGCAGTTTGACTTCAGAAAGATCGATGGTGACAATACCAGATATCACTGAAAAAATTAGTTGATAGCAACAAGAATTTGAAAACGAGTAAGACTGCTGAGAAATGGTCATCGAACTCTATTGATCAAATCGATTGTAATGGATTTATTCCCTACAATATTTTAATCAATCTGTTGTTATCTCTATTACAAGTTTAAGTCATATGAAACTCTAATTACTTTAAAAAATTCACTGTAACACCAAACAAAGCCGACAACGGAATATATTATAGTGAATTTGTGTATGTTTTGATTGGCTGACGTTTTTTCATATGTATTTGTCACATAAGTTTTGTAACTCATACCATGGCTATGCATTCTTGTTGAAACTGAAAGCTTAAGTTTTACTTTATATATAATTATATGTTAGGAAATATATTGAGACAATGTGACAATGTGTATTGAAAGCTGTATAAAATAAGAGGCAAGTTCTGTGGAGAGGCATGACAAAGATCCTTCACAGAAGATGACTCTATCGAACTTGAAATTACAAATATTGTAATATTCTTCAATATTCGTTTTCAGTATATTTCCTTCAGTATATTTTACATAAATTAATTATCATAATGATATTTATTATCATAGTTTTGCAAAATTAGTTTTTATTGCTAATACTACTCCTTTCTTTGACAAGTAGAAACTATTTTATGTACCCAAACTGTCTTTATCTACAGCAATATTTCTTTACGTCCGACTTCACCGTTTATCTCTACCGTGTTATTCGTCGCCTTGGTTTTAAACGCGTCCTTTGTGTTGGTACACCCCGTCTTCACGAATTCCTCCATTTCCTACGTGTCAAAGGGAAATCTTCTGTTCGATCCTATTTGCTCGATCTAGACGAACGATTTGTGAGTATATTCCATTTTTTCTTATAGCCTTGTTTTTGATTAATAATATAAGTAATATATTAAAGTACCAATAGATGTATTTCACAAGTTAGTAATTAATTAAAAATCTTCAAGACAAGTCGCGTAAAATTGTTAATTTGTTAATAACAATTATTACAATATTATGGATTAATGTTCAGAAAATAATTTCGAAGTACAATTTAAAAACTGCATTTTTTTATTAAACACTGTCACTAGTATATGCTCTTTGCAATAAAATTAAAATTACAAAGTTGAATGACTATGAATATACCATGTTATGTTTCTGACTGCTATTATGATTGTAGTAAATGCTTTCATTCCTTTGACCCTACATTATTGTAAACGACCGAGGTGATGTTGATAGTAAAGACACGTCAATTGCATCAAAATATTTTATTCTGACGTTTTAACAAAATTTTTGATAAAATATAACCTTTGTCTAAAGTATTTTTTGTCTTTTCTGTTATTTTATATTGTAACCTATGCTTCAATAAATCACTATATTAATTATATATGTAATTTAAAAAATCCTTTCTCTTGTATTAACTCCAACATTTTTAAAATTTAATTACAATATATACATACTGTATATTTGTATGTTTTTATTTATATTTATTTTAGGCTTTATTTATCTATGTACTTGTTTTTTATGAAAGAATATTATAGTTATATGCCAGACATACTCGTATACGTTCAATTCTTTTAAATCTATTTATCTGGGACAAAAAGTAACTATTTTGAAAAAGTTTGGATAAACAACTTGAAATTTAGTTATCAGCTATTCTGTGAGTCACAAAAAGAGGTTGATAACTATTATCGATGGTTTTATTATATTATATTTATAAGATGGTTAACTGTTTATATAATAAGACGTGTATAATAATATATTGTTATGCTCCTGAAGTACAGGTCAACTCGTAAATATATATCTATATGATTTACTATTTTAAATCATAATTATTTAAATGGGTATGTTATATGTTTTAAATATGTTATGTTTTACTAAAGCTTTGTATCATACTATTCAATATATTTGTGCAATTTACATAATCTAAAAAAATACACTATTTTCAAAATCTCACGGCTGTATAAACGTTAAGCTCATAATACTCTTATTTGAGTGATGCTATGTATCTATCTATATATATATATATATATACGCATAATATATTCTATTGGAAATATTCTGCACTGTCACCAGTGAGTCTTATATTATGACTAATTTACAATTAACTTGTGATCCTGAAAGCATCCGATTTATATATGCTAAACATGACATTGTAGGTAGAACTATAAAGGACAAATTTCATAAGTTTCTTCGTTTAAAATTGAAAAAAAAAATTTTTTCACTTTCCATACTTGTACTGTATACTTTTTTTAATATTTGGGACAAAGGTCAGTTTATGAATTTGTTTAATAGAACATCTGTATGTTTTGTCGCTCTTGATTTCTTTACGCAAACCATATAAATAGTCTTAAAATTAATATTCTCTTCAGTTTATCAAAATCATTCTATTATAAGTATAAAAACTTTATTAAGAAAGCCATACATATTATTTAATCTATTTTGTTTTTCTCTAGAAACCAACTGTAAGTATAATTGTAACCTTTAAATGAAGTAGATATAGGCCAAATGAGGATTTTGTCAAATCTTTGCAGTGGAATATGTTTAGAGGACAAGAATTCCGATGAAAATTTAGTCATTGTCACGTATCCGGAATAAGTATTTAAAAAATTGTGTAAAGAATTGTGTAAAGATTATATAATTCTTTTTTAATTATGATTATTTTTGTTTGGATGCCGATAAAATGACATAATTTGCGTGTTGATTTATTTCAGGGACAATTTTACAAATGTCAGCATTTCGCACGTTTCAATATGTTCAACGGACACTTCTTTCAACCTTCCGGCAAGCGGGCTTGTTTCCGTTTCCTGCGTCAGAACCACACGAGCAAAACAAAAGAGAAGGTTCTCATTATCTGTGACCCTCCGTTTGGCGGTATGCTTCAGCTCCTATCACGCAACTTGGCGGAATTGAAGACTCACTGTGGACCATCTCGTGTGATACAAGGTGCCACGCCCCACTCATTAGGAAGTAGTTGTATATAGCCCACCACTAATTCGACGCATAATTGGTGTTGTTAATGCTGTTCTAGTAAAATGGGTAGCTTTTGTGTATGTAAAGTTATTTATTTCACAGTAGAAGCTTATCACAATCAAATTCTTTTGTAAAAGGGATGTTAAAACTATAAAATTGTAGGATACATCATTTATATAGATCAGATAACCGTATAAAATGGGAGAATATAAAAATTTATTTATTTTCAATAGCTAACGAGAACTACACATCGCAACACGGCATTTTTGTAGGAATTATTTTGTTAAAATCAATATATTACTAAACAAATATTTAACATTTCGAAATAAATCTAAATATGAAATTTTATTTTTGTATTGAAATTACAATCGGAAAAACCATTACAAAACAATAAGGCACACATCTATCAGCTAAACATTCCAACGTTTCTTGACCAGTTTGTCACAACAACTATTACAATAGATTGCATTGGAATGATGTAAGTTTCAAATATAGTATTTATAAGGTAATCGAAATGGTACTCAATTTGAGATACTTCTCAATAACACTACACCCAACTGAAGTGACAAGGTTGCCACTTGTTCACACATTTACCCGCTTGTGTTCGATGCAGTGGAAGGGGGGGGGGGGGAGGCGTTATAACGAGAAGAGTCCGGAACTATATTGCGGTAAAATAATTAATTTTTTTATTATAGTTATCATTAGATTGAACATGTACACATTTGCTGTGCCTCGAAGGTCCATATTCATTTTGATACGTTTTTCTCTATTCAAAATCTATTTGGTGCGAGCTTAGTGGTTTTTACATTTATTTGGTTTATTCCTGTCCAGTAAAATATTGCGATAGTATATTTTGGACGGTACTAGTTTCTGTGCTCTAACTTTTTACCTTCGCATTAAAAAATGGAGACTCCTTCGGCGCCTGACCGTTTTTAAAGAGTGGTAACTCCATAGTGTGGTGGTTTAGAAGCAGTAAAATAAGTTATCCTTTCATGCCAAATTGTATCACCTATTACAGTAAAAACACTTTTATATTAATAATATTAGTTTATTTATTCAATTTTACAATATTTATATGGTATTACAGAATAGTAAAGCTTGAAATACATTGCCATTTAAATATCAGAGCCTTTTACGAGATCATGATGCTTACCTAAACCTATAATTTTTTTATTAACAAAAAGAAGATTTAAACACGTAGAAATATGTATTACGTACTGTAGACATCACATATCTACTTTAATATATAATAAAAAATATATATTTTGTACAGTATCTTTGTCATGTTTATATGAAGAAATTTGTGTGGATTGGTTCTTTTTTGGAGAATTTTAATGAATTAATTATTAGTATTAACTAGAGTCTAGCCTGATTAAATACGTTTAATATATTTAAATGTTTGTACAACGTGTTGATATTGAATTGTTTTTTTCTTTGAAATAATATTTTTAGGAATTTGTTTTTAGAGTTTGCAGTTGTTGTAGCTATTAAGTATTTTTTCTTCCCTATAATTGAATTGCGTAGAGGATATTTTATTTTGGGGAGTATAAGACAATTATAGATAATACGTATTTTTACAATGGGTACTTGTTTTGCAAGATAGCAAGTAAGGTAAAGAGATAAATTTGTTAAATATATTTAAAAAAATAATTTTTGTGAGCATCCAAATTTAGATTTTCCTTAATTGTTAGGGCTAACTATTTAGTTTCAGTTCGTCTATTTATTTCTATCTTATCTATATTTAATTTGAGGTTGTACTATTTCTATTTATTTTACTTAAAAGTAGGAAATGTGTCTATTATAATTTAACCAATCAATACATTCCTAAAGTGCCATTTGCTTCTAATTATTGTTCATAATTGTTTGATGTACAGAATAAGCTATTATCATCTTCCAATAAATTAATTTCATTTTGTTTAGCCAGGCATTTTATGTCATTGATGTACAATGAAAATAATAATGGTCCTAAAACACTGCATTGAGGCACACCATACTTTATTGGTTTTATATCAGATAATGTTTACATTATAATATGTTTGAATGATCATGAAATTTCATAATATTCATGTTTATTTATTAGTATTTGGGTATCAATACGATCAAAAGCTTTTATTAAGTCTATGAAGAAACCAAGAAATTATCTATTACTTTGTAGGTTATCCTGCTATATATAGTCATGAGTAGACATTAAGGCATCAATTGTGATATTTTCTAAATGCGAAATGTTTACAATATAGAATGTTGTTTTCTTTAATAAAATGTATCAAGTCAATTTGAAGTGCCTATATTTGTATTATTTGAATTCTTATTTTATATTTAGCAATATGTAGTGCCAATATTTTATTAGATATAATATATATATATTTTTTTAATAAAAAAATTAAACGATTAAGTTACAGAAATAAAACGTGTCGCAATAAAAAAGATTGTGCAGGTATATAAACAAACATTTTGAACGATCTTGTTAAAAATATCGGGTGCGTTATTTTAAATTGTTCTTATTATAAAATACTAATGTTACTAATTTACATTATGTAACATTGTAACGGGTTTGCATATGAAATGTAAGGTGTTAATTTTAGTAAAAGTTAATTAGTCAATATGAAAAGTGAGTGTTTAACACTAGTTTGATATATTTTAACCATATTCGATAGAAATTATCACTAATGATCAAAGTTATACAGTATTATTAAGATGCACTATACTACGAAACTGTTTATCATAATTATATTATAGGAAACGTTTGGAATAATATCATGACGAACCAATTTATCATACTTTTATAACAGTTGGTCGAATTAATATTAGCAAACTTATTATTAAATTTTAATACAAATTGCATAACTCCAAAATAAATATATTTAATTGAAAATGTTTAAAAAAATCTTTTTATTCGCCTGAAAAATCAGCAATATGTTTATGTCAATTATTGTTTGCTTCACATTTGTTTCCACTTTTAAATAAAGAAATAATACCTACTTGTTTTCTTTAAAACTTCTGGATGTGAATTATATTTTTTAGATATATTTTATAGTTTTATTGGGAAATGTTATTACAATATCTTTAATTTCCTTTAACAATCATGTCACCCCCTGAGGAGGCCATATTTTAAAAACTGTCAATTGTCTGTAATAATTTCTCCGCATGTAGTTATTTTAGTTAATAATTTTAATATTTGTTTGGTTTTACTTCCCATTTATTTCCCAATTGTTGAGAAAAAAATGTTTGTGTGCTTTGCTACTTTGGTAGTTCATGTAATTTTTTCAAAAAATATAATTTTATTAAAATGATTAAAACCTTGCAGGGATTCACTTGGAAGATATTATAAATGACGTTAAAATTATGAATTCAACGACTATCTTTAAGTATGAAAAGTGCTCTACGTAGCGCTGATAAAAATACATTTCGTGGGCCAGTGTTTACTCCAGGAACCGACTGAATGTAATCATCTGATATCAAAACAATTATATCTAACGAAAATATATAATTAGACATGGAATATATATAAAATATATTGAAAAAATTAAACTAAAATCTGTCAGATAAAAAATTATGTTGATATAAAACTAATTTACAAAAGACACCGTTAATTTTTTGGATATTTTAAATTTATTTCACAAAACCGTAAAACTTTGATACCAATATCATGAAAATACTTGTTTAATATAATTTAATTTTAAATTGTAAATGCAAATATCCATCTTTTGAAAATTATTTAAAATCTTATTTATCTTAAAGTATCTTAAGTATCCTAAACATCTTTAAAATGATATTTTTATATAATTACATATTTAAATAATAAAATACATTTTTTGTTTAAAAAGAAAAATAATTCTGTTCCCGAACGCTGCATCAGATCTTAACATGATTATATAGATAAATTAAAGAGTGATTTAATAATTGATTTAATGTATTAAATTATTTAATTAATTTTAATGTGAAAAATCATTATAATATAATGATTTACATTATAATTAATTAATTTTAACAAATTTATTAAATTTACAAATTTACAAATTAATTAACAAATTTTTAATAAATTACTTATAAATATTATTTAAAAGTAATTTATTGAAAATTTGTCTAGATATAAATAATTTGGGAATATTATATAAAAAATTAGAAAAAAAATTATGTTTAATGACGGACACCATTTTACTAATTCTCCGGTTTTATAGTCAGAGAACAGTTAATTTTTTTTTTAATGCAAGAACATTTATTAATTAATCTAGGCGTGTTATTCACCTCATTACTTTTAGTAATTTTATATATAATTAAATTTAAAAAAAATAAATATAAATAAATATGACCACTTTATGCAGGAAATAATTAATCAGAAATATAATTCGTTTATGTTTTGAGGTTAAACAATTTCATCTATGGTTTTGATTTCGTACTAAATATGAATTCATATTTTATTGTATTCTGCTTCTTATTTTTTCTAAATTTAATATATAGGAAGTCTGACTGAGCAATTCATTTCAGTTTTTTATAACGTAGTACGGCTTTGTAATGATGCAGAAAATTATTATTGCATATTGAGAGTTATAACGTAAATTTAATTTATTCTTATACTTATAAATTAAACTGGTGCAGGGGCGGATCCAGGAATTTTAACAGGGGGGGGGGTTCAATCTCTAGCATCATCATGGCTACGCGGTCACCGTAGCCTATAAAACTGAGCTCGCGAAGACTTTTTTTTCAATTTTGTGACTTAGAATGCAGGAGAGAGCATCTCAGGAATTAGTTGTCCATTATTTTGTTCGTTCAGAAAGACATAGCCTATTTTATGCCTAGCTAAACTTTTTTTTGACATTTTATGATGTAAAATGCATTTAGTTTGAAATACTCTGGAACTGAAAATAAAGCATTAAAAATGTTGGTATTTCTACACGTCTTTAGCGAAGTAAAAAAAATAAATAAAAAAATAGTGTAAATAAAAGCTGTTTTTTATAAGCAAATAAAGATGATCGTTTTTTCATTACATATTACCGCATGCCAACAGTAAGTAAATGATTATTGTTAGGTAGAAAGTCTTTTTTAGACTATTACATTAATAACAAATGAAAAGGAGCAGCAGTTGTTGTATTGTATATTTATTATGGAAACTTCCTATTAACACAAAACAAGGTAAAATTGCATAGATAGACTTTTATGAGTTTCTAATGAATGGAAATCTCGAATTCAAAAATACATAATATTGAAATACAACATAGTTTCCAACTTAGGCAAAAAACATATAATTTTTTAAACACAAAGATTAAACATTGAAAATAAACACATAGATTGAACACAGCGATTCAAACAGAGATTAAACATAGAGAATATATGCAGAGATTAAACACTGAGATTAAACATAGAGAATGAACATATAGATTTAACACAGCGATTCAAACAGAGATTAAACATAGATAATATTATATGCAGAGATTAGACACTGAGATTGAACACAGTGATTAAACATAGATATTAAACATAGAGATTAATGTACTATGTTTCATACAATTGAGAAAACAATCTGCGCGGTTGCTTCTGTATGAATCTTATGACAATTTCTTGAGAATCGATTGAAATGTCATAATACATGTTCAGCAGAACAAGTGAAGTGAGTCTTTCCTCGCCCATCGTTGGTCGGAGTGTGGTTTTATGTCTCCTCACTGCTGAGAATGACCTTTCTGCTTCACAACTTGTCACTGGAATGAGGCAAGCAATCTGTAAGAGTACCATCAAGTTCTGGAAGAGATTTTTGCAGTATGTGTTCAATGCTTCTAGCAACGAATCCGGAGGTGTCTGCATGTTTTTACATTTGGCCCGCCACACTTCTAATTCA
>JAUZND010066027.1:0-17583 GCA_034780555.1 Coelogynopora nodosa | reverse complement strand
ACTGAGTGTCTACTTTTTTGTGTGCGCCTTAGTCAAAGGAGTAGAAGAGCAGATAGCTGTATCTATCACCCGCTATTAATAGGTGCCTTGATTTCCACATGTTTACGACATGTCAGCAGGAAATAATTCTCTCCTTTCTACTAACTGCTGTTCAGGGGGAAAAAGCACCATTATAATCTGGAATATATAAAATATAATTAATATTAGACACATAACTACTTTAACTAACAATAGTGTTCTGTAAGAGAGAGATAGGAAATATAGTATAGAATAAAACGTTATAAATATGATTAACCTTTGAAATGAAACAATGATAACATTTAGCGCGTGTACTTTCATTTTTAATTTGGCTTACGTTTTCAAATTCTATTACATGGGCTAAAATTGTTCTAGTCAGAACTATTGCATAAAAAATACTTTGCAGCAAATATAAGATAGTGTTTGTGGAGAATACATACTTTAACAAACCATTTTTCATGCAGAAACGGTGTATCGTGCAAGGGAAGTACAATGTGCATGCAAGCTTACTAAAAAAAGTGCTGCTTATTTAAAAATATGTTTATTATAATATTTTAAAAATAATAATAATTAATTAATCATGTTTACAATATGTTTTTTTAAATTATTTTTAAGAATTAATTTTTATAGAGATTCTGACTTCTAAAATGACCGGTTTTTCTTGTAAAACAGATGTCTCCATTGCGTGTATTAAAATCAGGACAATTAGAAGTAAATTCCATTTCATTTAACATAATTTTCAATTCCGCAGATTACGCAACGTTATTTATATGTAAAATGTATCATAAATAAATAACCTGACATGCTTTAAAAAATTGAAATTTTCCATGGTTTATTTATTTTGTTTTTAAGTAAATATTGTTATAATTAACATTTTATTAACTATATAGAATGCTTCCAATAAAGAATTGGACAGCCAAAGTAATATATTTGAAGTCAAATAATTTTTTATTAATTATTATAATTATAAAAACTTTTAAAATTTCAATTCGTCAATTATTTCGGAAATTCTATGTATATACAATCGGTTTTAAATTGTATTAAATTAATACAAACTTGACTCATTTATTTTGCGTTTATTCTCGGCCAGTTAACAAAAACAAAATGTTCAAAATATTCATTAAATAAAATCATAATATATTTTAATCATTGTAATTGTATATATAGTTTCAAATATTTAAAAAATATTTTGTCAGGTTAAGTTCTTCTATAATTGGATATATTATGTATATTTCGTTAATTATATTCAATAAATTAGATTAATATATATATATATATATAATATTTTATAGTGTACCTATTCGTAATGTATTTTAATAGTTTGAAATTAAATGTATTGATCTGTATTATATTTATTTAACACAAATGTCAATAATACGATTTGAGAGCATATTCACTCATACAAAAATCACGAATAAAATTAAATTGATATATTAGAGACTAACATAAATATATATATATAAATTGCTGTAAACAACGACGCATAATATTTGAAATATATTTTCAAGATCCTGAATTTGATCATGTGTCCACCTGGATGTAATAAAATGTTTCAAAAATACCAAAAGGTCATAGCCAGATATTTATCTATGTGTAGTTTGTGGTAATTCAGGCCCAGTCACAGGAGTCTCAAATAATTTTCAATTTTGTCAACATCAAATAGTAGGTAGGGTTAATAAGGATATCCGATTAGACGTGAAATTGTAAATGATAAGTGAATTATACATTGCCCATGCACCAGCTACACTGATTGATAAAATCAGGATCATGCAGATCTTCTATTTCTACATTTAGATATCAAATACAGTTTTGAGCTTGTGATATCATTGTATAAGATAATTTAAGAGAAGTGGATGTGTAATAGAGGTATGTCGCAAGCATGTTTACTATATAGAAATCTATTATTATTCTTTTAAATGATGAGTTAAGCCAACCATTATAAGAATAAAAGAACAATATACATAACTAAATTGAACTGTTGTTTGCTTCTCACAAGATCGAATTGTTAAAATAGGAACCTTTTACAAGATCTTGTAAAAGATCTCTTAAGAGCGAATTATTAAAATAGGAAATTTTGTTTTTATGTTTTTAAAATTGAAATAATTTGAATATATTAAATGAATTAAATAATAATGTGACATATATTATGGTAAAGAAGGCTCACTGTTTTATTTTATTTTAGCATAGTAATATATTTATAGCAACCATTTTTACTCATTTAATCGACCATTTTAACTATTTAATCGATAATTGTTCATCTTTAAATCGATAATTGTTCATCTTTAAATCGATAATTGTTTGTCATTTAATGGACACTTTTCAACCATGTAATGAATAATTGTAAACCATTTAATCGATAATTGTAAACTAGTTAATCGATAATTGCTAACCATTTAATCGATCCTTTTTTAAACATTTAATCGATGTTAGTTAACTATTTAATATGTACCAGTTTAACCATTTCATTGAAGAATAAATTGAACTTTTATAATTATTTAATCTATAACTGTTTACCATTAAAATGACCATTGTTAACTATTTAAGCGAAGATTGTTAACCGTTTAATCAAAATTGATCATCATTTAAGCGATCATTGTTAACCATTTAATCGATAATTTTTTTTCTAGATTATGTAAGCAAATAAAGTTCTCAAAGTATGTCTACATGTATGAAACATTAGAATACATATTATGCAATATCAAATGTTTTACTGTGTTATTCTATAAAATGTATGTTGTCATCCCAATAAACCTATTTTAGTCAGAAATTTATTTTATTATTAAATAATATCAAACTAATATTCCCATATTTACGATTTTGCGGAGATTATCATTAGCAATTGCGAAACAACAATATTTAACTGTGTAATTAATTATAAGTTAATTATTTCTACATCGTAGTATATTCTCCCACATTATTGAGTGTAAACACTCGCAATGTTATAATAATGTTGATATCATGTAGAGCTAAATATGCGGCAACACTGAAATCGGTTTCCAAAAAAAGGGAATTTGTTTTAAGTTCGTTTTTAGCAGAACATCGTATTTTAGTTAGGAGTAAGCCTTATTAACCATTTCATATTCCCCGAAAATGGTCTACTATTTTAATAAGAAATGATGACGATGACATCATCAATATGTATGTAGATCCTGTATGCAGGTTCATGCTCGTTTAAATCAACATTTGTGTTAATAATAGTTCTTTGGCACAGTAGCCTATAATGTTACCTCTCCTGACAGTGTCAGTGAATGTGCAGTGTTATGGGGTAGCTGAAATGTGGAAATGGTCAGAAAACGAAAATTTAAGTATTGTTTTACATTTGTTCCCTTAACAGATCGTGGTGCGACAATTTTATCCGATTGAACATATTATTTGGTTTCTGCAGAATTTTATATTATTTTACAAAAATATTGTCTATATCATTTAGGCGTTATTAATAACAAATATGAATCAAAATACCGAAGAAATAGACCCTCCTTTTGCACATTAATTTGCAATAATATAGTTTACCCCCAAGTTATTTAAAATGTCAGAATTTCTTCTATTTGTTACAATAACCAATATAAACTGAATTTTAAATCGCGTTATTTTCAACAAATATATTGATTGGGCGGTTAAAACATAATATTATGCAGAATGCAGAATATATTAAATGTTTCCAAAATATTGTCCGCATTATAAATTCACTAAAGAAAGCATTTCAAAATAAAATAATTTAAAAAAATTTAAAAAATTATATGGAGTAAATTTTCTTATTACTCAATATTTTATAAGGCAAAAACAGTAAAGGGATGCAAAACTGTACGTAAGGGATAAAGGGTAGTGTATATAAAGGATACGTTCAAAGAATAAAACATTTTATTCAACACAATTGTAAACAGGCAATTAACTGAAAGAACAGAAGAAAATGGGAACAATCATATGAGAATTTGTCTCTCTTGACATATTTATTTAATTGAATCTTGAATTTTTAATTGTTTAAACAAACATTACATATTGACATCTTCTAAAATTCTTTTTAAAGGTTGAAAAAAGCATCCAACGATTATAACAAAACGAATTTATAATAAATATGTAATATATGAATAAGCAATATACACATTTTTAGTTCCATTAAAAACGTATAAGTATAAAATGAAACCGTAAAACAAATCGTTTTCAAACAGTGAAATTGTTTCAACATTTGTTATATTAAAGTAATTAAAAATAAATTATTATTCATCTAAACAATTTAATTTAATGAAAGGGACTCGATACTGTTAAAACTGTCATTCATAGTGAAACAGAAAACCAGTAGTTCTGGCTTGTGCAAGAGAGAGACAACTTCTTATATACTACTCCAATATACTACTCATTCAAAGATACAGAATACGCACACTGGCAACCTCGGCGGAATCTACCAAGTTATCGCCTAAGCTGGAACAATAGGCAAAGTCACTCCCCGAGGTGGTATCCCAACTGCACTCGCTCTACAGAGGAGGAGGTGATACATCTTTCAATATCAGGCAACAAATAAGGCATACTCAATTGGGGAGCGGCGCAGTCTCGGACACAGCTAGATATGGGGATGTTGTGTCGGCATGGTCAATAAATATATATAAACATTGGGAGACATAGGTAAGTAATGAGTATTAAAACATTTATTAAAACATTGGTTTACATAATTTGATAAATGTATAATTTCAATTGTATATACGTATATATAAACTGCAAATAAAAATCCCGTTAAAATTGTAATTATCATTTAAATTGTAAGCATGTTACAATAATAACATTTATATAACACTGAGACTCTTGGTTATTTTTATGACGTCATCAACTTAGGTTTATGACGCCATCAGCCTAGGTTTATGACGCCATCAGCTTCTTAGGTTTATGACGCCATCAGCTTCTTAGGTTTATAATAATCGCTGTTATTGGAACCGCTTCTTATTGGCCAAAATACCTAAAACGAGTCCGACGTGTAACGACTTTTTCATAAGCGACATAATCAACTTTGTACATATTGCGACATATACGGATTCTTGTAAAATTCGTTTTAGCTTGTTATAGGCTATAGCAATTTGAAAATGACCAGTGGCTGATTTATAAACGTAATACCGCTATTGAAAAAAATACACCCAAATAGATTTTTTAGAAATTTGTTTAAGTATAATTTGTCAAACAGTGCAAGGGTTTTTAACTGCTGGCTTCTTCGCTAAAGGGCGTTCTAGCTAGAGGAATGAATATCTTTTCCTGAATTCCCAAGACCCTTAATTCGTTCAAACCGACTTAGTGAAAATGATATTGGTTTCGGGTTACCAGAGGAAAATATGCAATCAATTTGTTAATCCATAACGTTAACATATATTGATATAAACAAATTAGTAAAAAAAATCGAAGTGACGGCATAATTTGAAAGTCGCAGTAAAGTTTTCAAGTGAGTTAGTTGTATTTACTTTTTTATAACATATTACAATTTTTTTTAATGAATTCATTGTTAGCAGTTTAAAAATATAAATATTTTTTATAAAAATATTTCAATAAATATAGAAAAAACATTAATAAACAATGGTTTTAATAGAAACAATAAAAATTATCTATTTAGCTATAATACGATTTAAAAAAAGTATGTGAGAGTTAAGTATGTATTAAATTATTTCTTTCATGAACACATTGTCCCATTTAGATAAGATAACTACTAAGAGATTACTCAATGGAGAGTATTAGCCAACTGGGGTATCTTATGTGGATGGCAAAGATGCTTTGAAAAAGTTTTCTTCGAAGAGAAGTCGTTGTTTCTTAGTTTGAGTTCTGCGTTTACAAATGTGGCTTATTATATGCTTAGTTAAGCAATTGTGTTTTAGGCAAATGAATATTACGAAGATTACTTTTTTTAGAAAACGTGAAAACGCATTTTTTCATATATTGTATGTATGAAACTAACGATTTTTAAAATGTATTTTAAACAATTTTAAAAACACCTTTTTGAAACGCATACCTTTTTATTGAAGAAAAAAATACATTTTAGACCTACGGGATATATTAATGCAGTTTACATTGTTGGCACTGACTACTCACACTGACTACTCACAAGTACTGTTAACATACAACAAAATATATAGATAAATTCGTCATATATTTATAAAATATTCATTTAATTACAAATAATACCCATCGGTTCATCAAGTTAATCCCTTGTTGGTTGTTTGAGTATGCTTTAGACAATATATAAAGAGATTCCTACAAACTGCTGAATTTAAACCTCTAAAATGTTATATCATTAATTTTGATTGTCTTGTAATTAATTTAAACATTAATCATTATTAATTTATATATTTTTTGATTGTATTTATGAATTAATAGTTAATTTTCAAATGCAAGAAACAAAAATTTGATTTTTTTAAAAAGAATTGATTTTACAATTACATATGTTGACATCATTGACGCCATAAGTACATTTTTGTTAAATATTTCAAGGATTGTTAATTGATACAGAACAGACATTTAAATTTATTATTAGATTATTTGTGGAACGTTTGCAAGTGATGGTTCTAAAATAAAACCGATTTTAGCATAATACATTATTATCCACAAAAAAATTGTAACATTTAAATTATCTGTGCCGCTTTTGATTTGACAAGATCGACATGTCAATGGGAATATCTGCAAAATATAACCTTTTTATAAAAATAGCAAATATTGATTCATACGTATATGTATATATGTATAATATGTAACAATACTAACACAAAATAAAATATTAAATTATCAAAAACAACTTTTAAGCAAAAAATATACTAAATGTGCATATCAATGTATAATCAAACATTAACATTAACATGAAACTTTGTTTTTAAAGCGAATCTGTATTTTGTTTACTATTCATTTAAGAAAAGCCGCGTTATTATTTATGTATCCATCATCTTTTTATGTTTTTTATTTCTCTGTTTGTGCCTCTTCGTACAAACCCGGCAAGTAAATAATCTTATTAAAACAATATATATTCTGTTACTATAGCTTCCTAACATAACCGAGATAATTAGAGGTAATGATATAAGGAACTGTTACTTCAATACAAGCGTCCAAGTAGCTAACTAACCAAATCGATTATATTTACGGGAATCAAATTTATTACAGAAAACAAGAATAATTCATAATCGATCATATAAATAACAATCAATTTAAAATAATCAAACCGTGAATACAATTGCCATCTTACTCGATTAGCTTTACGGTTAATTACGGTTAATTCTGTTCGCAAGAATACTGAACCTTCCCCCAGCCCTTCCCGTCGGCCACCCTCTTTTCTACATGCTAAGGTTTAATTTTATGTATAAACAAAAGTATTGCAATATCAATTTCTATTTATTATATCCATGAAAATATACAATACTAGTCTATAGTAGAGTTATGGTAATTTGTTTTATTACAAAATACCATTACGTTATAAAGGTGTATATTTTTCCATTTGGAAAATAGAAGCTGTAAATTTCACTAAATTAACACAATATTTCGAAAATGTAAACCGAAAATATACGTTTCAAAACCTGTAATCGCATATTACATAAACAACAATTTAAAAAAATGTTTTTAATCTCTTTTTTATTAACTTAATTACAGAGCTCTCTTTTGACTAATATTTATTTGATTCGCGTGTTCTGCGATATTACACTTTTGAGTTAAATGTTGAGAGAGAAATAAATAAAGAGCTCTAATGTCTTCTTTATGTTATTGTAGATATATGGTTAACTAAAAGATCAGCTGATCCCCTATCAGCTGAAGAGGTGAACCTACTCGATTTGGGTTTTTTGAGATTCTTAAATATATCTGGACGAGGGAGTTTAGCTTATTTAATTTAATTACTTATTCGCAGTTAATTTAAAGAGGTAAATTAATTCAACTAACAGAGTGTTGTTATTTTGATGGTTCAAATACAGAAATCCGAAATTGGTATCATGTTATTATATATATATAATAAGACGTGTTAAGACATCTTAACTCAACCAACCCACACTTTATTTATAAAAGAACCTCCAACAAAGCAACAAAACCCCTCATCCACCGACGCATAATTCGATGGATAATAATGAAAGTTTCGGAGTTTGATCAGCTGTTTTTAGTGAGCTTTAAAAATGCTCAACTCATCAAAGCGTAAGGCAGCAGTTATGTATTCATAACAAAACAGGAATTGATTTAGCTTATTGTTGTGATGACGTCATTACCTGCGATTTGATCGATGGTTCACGTGGTGGCGGACAGTAGGGGGCGAAAGGTCGAGTTCCAGATTTGGTGATCCAGAGGTGCACCTCGACCTCCATCAGGGGTAACCGCAGTTCCGGTTTCGGTTCGATCAGCTGATGTATCAGATTCCGCGCATCTGGCGAATTAAATAAAAGCACTGGTAATCAGAACTGAAATTAGAGTTTAGGATTTTAGAACTAAAAGGATCCCTGTTGATAGCAAATAGAAAAATTAATATTGGAAAGCGAAATTACAATGGATAACATATAACTGGAATACAGTCAGCAATTCAATTTAGTATACAATTTTGTAAAAGTAATATATATAAAACTATATATATTAAATACATCTAGGCTATTTGTATTTATCATACATACAATAACACATGTTCTCGATGTAAAGTTTAAAAAATACTAATTAAATATCTTATACAAACAACTCATTAAGATTTATATTGAACGAAATAAATTATTATTATTAGTTAAAATATATCAAATTGTATATTTTTATAACATAATATATAAATGAACTGATATTAGATTATAAATAAATAAATAAATTAGATCATAAATTTCGGTAATTTAAATTTAGTAGATATACTACTAACAAAAATTAATAATAAAAAAATAATAAAATCACTAAACATACAAGAAATACAATTCAGATTACATATTTCAGTGTACTTCGGTGATATGTAAGAACATGTAGGGCAGTTAAAAAGGAAAGTATATACTTAACATAACAATAATATATTATATGCAAATTAATTGGTTGTGGTCGATATATATTTTATCGATCGATGGTGACCAACATTAATTATTTGTTAAATTATATTCATTATAATAATTGCAGAGTTAACATATTAATTGAAACTAAACTATAGCTATAAAATATCCTAAATTGTTAACCGAAATAAAATAAAAAAACTGTCGTATGTTATACTTGTGTCTATATTTTATTAATTATGACCAACTATTGTATATTCTTCATACAACAGAGAGTTATTCAAAACATCACTACATTAATTTGAATGGAATATTTTATTCAACAGTTATTCATTATTGTAAAAAATAGTGTTTAGATATATACTTTTTTAATTTCAATTAATTACTTTGTTTAACAGAATAAATTAAAATAAGTATGCTTCTTTTTAATTATATTTAAAGTATTTGGTTAATTATTTTTAATTATAATTAATTAGGTTATTTATAACAAAATAACATGCGCAAAAGAGTGATTGTGTGTATTTGTTTTTTTGTCATTAGATGCAATACTTTATTTATTTTTTAACATGTATTAACTGTTATTATTTACTTTTTTGTTGTTTAATTTGTATAGAAATTATAATTTCAGACATGTAAATAAAACATTCCTCGAAATGTTGAAATAAAACACAGTGGTTAAAAGTAACCTGAAACAACTTTTTCAATAGCAATGACCTTTACTCGAACTTAGATATTTCATAGATTGTATAATTATTTAAACTAAACCAGTAAAATAAACATTAATTATAATTATTACACACCGATCGTTTGTTTGAAGACAGATGTGAGAAGGCTTTAAATGCGATGCATTCTACAAACTGGCAAAACTTAGAATGTTTTATACATTCAGAAGTATTTATTATATAAGTAATTTACATTATATTGTTAAAACATAATTATCGTAAACATTAAACATTATGTGTATGATAAAAATGTAAGATACACATTTACTTTATTGTGCGAGAATATAAGGTACACCTATAAAATTAATTCACTGTACGACTATAGATGTTTTCCGATTATTTCAATGCGACCATTTCAACAAAAGTTTTTCATCTTAATATTTTCTATACGACATTTTCGACTCTACTAGTGTGGAATCGAAACCTGCCCAAATATAGGTGGAAGGAAAGGGTGGGGGGAAGGGAAGGGAAAAAATGCATAAAAGGGGAATGGAGGTTAAAAAGGGTAGCTAAGATTAAACAGCAAATTCCACCCCTCCCCACTGAACAAACTGCTGGACAGGATTGGTGGGATCCATCTCTACTCATCCGCCTACCGTGTGTGAGGTGTTGCATATCCCGATTGTGCTTCACTATGAGGCCCTTGTTGATGAGGTTGAGTAGACGTTGGCGGCGCGCGTGGTCGTGATAGGGGGAGGTGAAGGGGAGCGACCCCACCAGACAGGTGTAGATTATGATGCCGCTATACATTGGGACACGTGTGCAGAATGGTAAAGAGAGGATTAGTAAGTACTGAAGTAAAGTAAAGTAATTTGATATACAAAAATAAATTGATTATATTTAGTAATTTTTTAGGATTACAATTAATCATTATATACATAATATTGATTAAAATAAATAATATATATATAACATTTTAATTATTCAAAACAATGCAAATGCGCAACACATTGTTAAAGTTTCACATTTAATATGAAAGCCAACGTACAAAACTTTTATCTATAGTTATTTCCAGTATTTGGACGTACAATATATGGTTTTTTTATATTTATCCATTCTAACAATGTTACATCCGCTTGATACATAATATAGCCAGGAATATATTTCATTATACTATATGTTGGTATACTTTAAGCTATCAATACTTTTTTGTAACATTTTAAGAGAACACTTACTATAAAATGTTATTAATTATAATAACATTAATTTATATAACTTAATATAAATAATTATAAAATTATAAATTGGTTTGAATTTGAAACAAATGAATCGACACTGAAGACGACACTGTGTTAATGTGAAAGGGGAAGTGTCCATGTTTTGATACTTTTGGGGGGCGGATCTCCAGGCGGGCATCTATGTTTTCAATTGGCCGGGTTTCAAATAAGAATTATTTAAGGCGCCAAATAATATTAAACGCTGTACATAGAGATATATATATATATATATATATATAGATAATTACCACCAATTTTAATATCTTTTTATACAAAGCTAAGAATATAGATCATGTTTGAACAATGTTTGTTAATTTAATTATATATTATCTTAAAGCATAAATTGTGTAATAAATAAAATAAATAGAACAATTCTAAATTACATTATCAAATTCAAGACAATAATATATATATTTTCACAATAGAAAAAAAGAACTAATAAATTATCAAGTAATTATAGCAAAATATAATTTTCACAACATTGATTATAATGCTATCAAAAAATGGGAGAATAAATTATAAAAAATAATAGTATATTACAGAATCTCTGCTTAAAACTAACATTAGGTATAGTATCTAACATGTATAGTATCTAACAGGTATAGTATCTAACAGGTATAGTATCTAACATGTATAGTATCTAACAGGTATAGTATCTAACATGTATAGTATCTAACAGGTATAGTATCTAACAGGTATATTATCTAACATGTATAGTATCTAACATGTAGAGTATCTAACAGGTATATTATCTAACAGGTATAGTATCTAACATGTATAGTATCTAACATGTAGAGTATCTAACATGTATAGTATCTAACATGTATAGTATCTAACATGTAGAGTATCTAACATGTATAGTATCTAACATGTAGAGTATCTAACATGTATAGTATCTAACATGTAGAGTATCTAACAGGTATATTATCTAACATGTATAGTATCTAACATGTATAGTATCTAACATGTATAGCATTTTATTCATGAAATAACAGATGACACCTTTTTATATATCATGTGTAAGTATTTTACGCGTAGTAAAACTAATAATTGTCACATTGTAAACTACCTGTTTACTTTTAAACTGTACAGTAATGATACAGTCATAATTTAGTCATAATTCAGTCATGATACAGTCATGATACAGTCATGATACACTCATGATACAGTCATGATACAGTCATGATACAGTCATAATACAGTCATGATACAGTCATGATACAGTCATGATACAGTCATAATTCAGTCATGATACAGTCATGATACAGTCATGATACAGTCATGATACAGTCATGATACAGTGAGATACTCACAGACTCCAGAGATCTATCTCGGATCCATACTGACTGTTGGCAACAAAGAGTTCCGGTGCTGCATACTCCGGAGAGCCACAGTGAGTTCGCAAAAGGCCGTCGGATGTGAGGTAGTTGCTTAGGCCGAAATCTAGGGCAGACGGTATATTAGTTGATTATTACAAATATATACTATGCCATTATGTTAATAAGCAATATGTTCCTTCTGCAAATAAAAATCGGTTTTTATACACGTAATTATATATATATATATATATTCTTATTATGTTTAAGATGTAGGTATGTAAACGATAAAATCCTTCACGAATTATAGTAAAATTGTAAATTAATAAAAGCAAGTAAATAAACGCTTTTTGTAAAATTTGAATCCAAAATTTAGAAAATATTATTATTCAACAGAAAAATTATTAAGTTTAACTTTGTATATTTCCAAGAAGAGTTTTTGTTTGAGGTGGCAATATGGTCAGTATAAATATATTCTATTTTTTATAGAAATTGTTTTTATTTAGTCAATTTCATATCTCATTATTTGATATATTATCTCATTATCTCATATATTTTTACTAATCGTATTAATTTAATTAAATTAATTAATTAAATATTAGTCAATTAGCCCCAAAAGTATCGAATAAGCCCCGTTATTCGTGGGGCCCAATCGAAGGCCATTCGACATTTTGAGTCGCATTCGATATATATTTCGGGGCCTATTCGAATTGTAAAACTAAAACTATTCCAATTGATCGTTATTGATCAATACATCATCGATGAGCAAAATTTTAGCGTTACATATCTCAAAAATATATTATACCACCATATAGACACAATGGTCTAACTTTGTCTAATGGTCTCACATCTTTTTTGTTAATCTAGAATAAATACTGTTCTTTAAAATTTTAATATTTGTATTACTTTCAATGTCGAATTTAAATGCTGCTGCCTTATATGACTTATATGACTTATATGACTTATATGACTTATATTATATTAAAAAATTAACTAATTTAATTGTTTTTAATAGATTATATTGACGATTGAAAATTTCACGAACCAATTTTTTTTGAAAGATGCCATAAAATAATGTTTTGAAATGATATGAGAAATAGTTTTCTCACAGTAATAAGAACTTTTTAATAATAACATTTTTTAAATAATGTTGCATTAAAACAATAGTCGTCCCAGAGACCTTACCAACAATTTTGATATTTTTCTTCTTTTCATCAAGCAGAATGTTCTCCATTTTAAAGTCCCTGAAATAATATAACACTTTAATAAAACCAAAATCTTTTTTTTTGACATTAAAAAATCTTAAAAAAAAAAAAAAAGTTTACAAAAATAATTGACTAAATCTAATGATGTTAGTAATCGTTGAATAAAATGAACCAAAATACATTTCGCATTTTGTGTTTGAATTTTTTAAAGAATAAAATTGTACTGATCCTTTGTTTATGAATTAAATGAAAGAATTACAGGAATAAAAGAAGGCAGAGGATGGGCCGCCATTGCAATAATAAATATTAGATAAGGAAAATATAAACATTGATTTATTTAATTCTAACCAGGACAGCACATGCCTCAGCTTACATTATTACAGACTCTCACCTATGGACTACACCACGCTCGTGCAAGTAGTGTAGGGCGGAGACCATCTGGCGCACGTAGGGACGAGCGATAGTCTCAGTGAAACGGCGGTCGGTGTAGGTCTTCATATAGACCAGAATGTCGCCGCCCATCGCCCACTCTGTCACCAGGCAGTATAGCACGTCCGCCTGTAATATTAGGGTCACATCAGGGTCACATCAAGGTCACATCAGGGTCACATCAGGGTCACATCAGGGTCACATCAGGGCCACGTCAGGGTCACATCAGGGTCACATCAGAGTTACATCAGGGTCACAAAATTAAAAGTTAACACTGAACAAATTATTACATTAATTTTCCATATTAAAACGTATTGTAAAGTTATATAAATACTTGCAACACATCTAACTCAATGAGTACATCTAGTCCAACATTGAATGGTAATTTATATACTTTTATTGAGGAAAAATATATTAGTTTTGCTGTTGTAAATGGGATATACAAACATTTTACTAACTTTTTCAATAAAGCTCACCCGCTTTAAATTATGTTGATAGAATATTGCATGCACTAACATTTGGCTACATTCTCATACGTGTCATATTATATATTTGTAAGATTAAGATTTTATACATAAAGCGTATTTTATGCATGTTTTTAACTCTCTTAAATTTCAATAATAATAATCTTCATATAATATTATTTTTTAATATGTTTTTACATCATTATTTTATTTTATTCTTAAATGTATAGAGCATTTTGCAGAACATATATTTTGTAAATTTTGTAGTATTAACTAAATTGATAGTTTTTGTTTTATAGAATATATAAATACATTAGGCACTTTTAAAATTGATATTAATATTATCTTTTAATTTAGTAAAATTCAATGTGATACCGCATAATATATTGTATATTGCATTTAGGCCTACTATGGGTAACCATGGGGCAACTATGGGTAACTATGTGTAACTATGGGTAATTATGGGTAACTATGGGTAACTATGGGTAATTATGGGTAACTATGGGTAACTATAGACAACTATGGATATATATGTAGTAATTTTAGTATGTTATCGATTTAATTTTGATATTGTTATGTTGATAGGAGAGTAGTTAAATGAGCATTTTACCCTAATACGCCTGTGAATTCTTTGAACGATTTAAATCATAAATGAATAGCGTCAAATTATATGTTGTAACAATATTCGCTATATATTATTGGATGTATGTATTAATTAAAGTATTCAATGTCTACTAAATTACGTATTTGTTAATTTACGTGGTTAATATTCCCCATATATTCAAAATGCAAATATTATTGTATTGTTTCAATTAAACTCCGTTTTAGCATGTAGTTAACATTTAAATACAACAAGTGAAGTTTACATAAATGAGTGAATTTATTTAAAAATAAAATAAAAAAAACTACTTTTTTTGTTCAATTGTATTATTAATCAACTTGCCTTTAGATTTTAGTATCTAGGATATATATATATATATATATACATTCTTAAAAACTGTTCATTTCCATTTATAGGATAGACAATAATGCATGTACACTAATAAAACAAAACATGATTGAACCCAATGAATGCACACACAACCACAACTGTCAATCATTTGGCACATTTTTCTAGACAAATTGACACCGTTTCTGGAACAATCTATACCAATCAATATATGAAGAAAAATAATATTCGTTTTACACTTTAATCAATTGAATCAGTAATAACTTATTAGAAGACTAATGAAACTAAGTGTTGCATATATAATATGATTACAGGGTTAGATAAAAACTTTGAGGAATACTGACAGCAGATGTAGAAGAGATATATTGATTGAATTTAAAGCACGTACGTAACGATTTTTTAGATGAGTATTTTTTTAGATAAAAATATATAGAACATCCTTATATAACCTTCAAAATGCTAGTACAACATTGATACATTACAATAATTCTTATAAGTATTGGTGTATCAGATGTAGTGGATTGGCATGATATGAGTAAAAAATTAAATTTTGAAATAAAACGACAAAAAAGTATTTAAATGTTCCTCTTAACTTTCCTACTGTAACACAACAGCTATGTAGTTCCATATATGCACAATGAATGAATTCGACTAGACTACATACTTTAATATTGGTTGCTGACAGCTATAAGTATAAGCAATATAAATAAAATAATAAGTAATAAGTCATAAATTATATAATCATTAGCACATCAAAAATCATTATTAGAAACATGTACGGTAATACAGAAGAATTTATTATAATCGACGTTTTTATATGTGATGTTAATTATGTACAAAGTACGAAAATTGTTGCTTATTTTTTTATTCATACAAAAGACATTCGAAGGCCATATATTTTTCTTAATTGGTAGACATAATTAATTAAAAAGAAGACTATTAGGGAATGTAAACACCCTTAAAAGGATATGCGGTTCAACTGCAAAAAAACTTTTTCAAATAGAGGAAAAAGCAGTTGAAAATAATTTAAATGTATTAAGGGTTCACGTGTAATAAAAAGCAATATCCAATTTCAAGGCGAGTATTTGTTAAAAACATGTTTAAAGTATGCACGAAAACAATTTTAATAAAATTGACAATAGTTCTGCAGTTTTCGATTGTTTAAAAAGACAAAAACACATGGAAAAGCGGGAAAATGAAAATTTTAATAATAATAATGACTAGGAATAAAAGCACCATAGTGTATCTTATAAAGATCCATTACATTTTAGTTTTTGAAATTTAAAACATACCATGTAGACTATATTTTTGAAAGGTTTAGTAATTAGTCAAAAAGCAATAAAAGAAGTTAGTAGTTACTAATTTAAGTTATTATTTAAATAAAAAAAACATGTATTTTAATATAGAATTTATTGTTTAATTATTGTAAATTGTTCGGAATTGAGAACTTAAAAAAATTACGACGACTTTAATGTAAACACACTGGTTAGAAAAGGTTCAATTGCATTTTAATTTTTATCAATAATCTACACAAAAGGTCATTTCGGAATATTTCTCATTGCTGAGTAACATAAATCCAATATTATTTGTTAACATGATTAGATATTAGAAAAAAGGTTCGAATCAATAAACGGGATATTTCAAAACTTCAGAATAATCAGTATGCTGTTTATTTAATTGAAGTAGGGTAAATGAAGAAGAATTTTTTCTAATTATACAAACACTCCAAGGTATAAATAATATATAACTTAATATAATATATTCATATTTTATATTTTGAAAAACATAATTGTTATATGATAGACTTAAGCTGAAACCTTTTAACATTTTAGAATCGAAACTAATATTAAGGTGGCTTCATAAACCAGAAGGAAACCTGTGATATCGATTTTCACCTAAAGGAAGACCAAAATCGGGATCTGTATATCATAAATCGTTGTCATGGTTAGAAACAAAATATCTCGACAGCTTTACGATAATGCAGGGAATTTGGGTTCATCTGGTTCTAAATATAGTGACTTTAGCAATTTCGACACAATTAACAATTCATGCACAAGTATACTCAGGACTGCTTTACTTTTTTTAAAAGCCGACGCATCCTAGGATTAAGGTACTAATTGTATGAAAGACCCATAACCCTAAGATTTTTTACATTTTAGGAACCTTTTGGTGAGGGGGACAGGGGCTACATTAATTTATTGAATAATTTGAAATACAAATGATTTTCGTATCTATAAATATTATATAGCAGAGAGTAAGCTTAAAAGTAGAAAGTATGGAGAGTAGAGAGTAGGAGTAAAAGTATGGAGAGTAGA
>JAUZND010066016.1:0-17583 GCA_034780555.1 Coelogynopora nodosa | reverse complement strand
ACAATTTTGGCTGCGCCCCCAGACCCCGGTTGTCACTGAACGCACCCCCCTTTGTGCAAACCTTCCTACGGCCCTGGGTATGGTCCCAATTTCTCCATTGGTATATTAGCTCATCTATGAAAAATAGGCTGGCACTCTTGGGCTAAAAAATGATAAAAAACGTATTTTTTGTTACCAAAGTAAATACCATATATTTTATATATTACATTTTAACTACATATGTGTATCTGCATATAAAGTATACAAATTTGCCAATAGGCATCCTTGAGTAAAATTAGAAAAAATATGAAAATTACTTCATCATATTCATTTGTCAACAAAGGTTTACTATCAATTGTATGTGAACTGATATTTCTCTCTATTTTACTGACATTTATATTGGACACTTGAAAACATTATAAAACCATACAATTTAGTTCAATAATTTTTTTATATTTTTCTAAACTATTTTTTGGTCCAATTTGTGTTTCCGCTATTGTTAACTAACAATACGAACTTCGATTTTTGTTATATAATCATTGGAGAGGGTCGAAAATGCCAAAACCCTATTATAATATTTTGTTCTTTCCTTCGTTGAACTAGAAAATTGTCTATACAATATGTTGCAGCTAATTTGTATACATTTGCCTGGGAGACATTTCCGATAACTGAAACTTTCTGACAACAAACTATTATTTACTCGTTTCCTCTGACTCAGAAGGATAATGTCTCATTTTTTGCTCGTTTGTCTCTTTATCGTTTTTCAGAAAAAAATTAATACACTTTAATATTCCATTGTTACTTTCTGCATACAAGAACTATAGTTAGTTAATACAATAATTTTTGTTTTTAATTATCGACTGTTAGAACGACGGTATTTTAAAATTATTCAAATAAATAAACTTTTATAATATTTTATTTTCTGAATATTCTCATAAGCAATATAAAAAAAACACTTTTTATTTTAGCAGATTTATAAATATAATTTTTAGTTTCTCGATATTTCTAGACAGAACAATATATATTCCGAAATTGTACAAAATCAAAGTGAAAAAGAAGCAAGTTATCAATAAGACAATTGTTTTCTTTGTATCGTGTCAACGGAATACTATAAGGGTTATATTTTTGTTTAATCTTCTGACAAAAAGGTATGATATAAAATTTAATAAAATTTCACCACTTTTAAAAAAACAGTTTGTTACTTTTTTCCTATATTAAGTCCATTTAACAAAACCGATTATATACATATTTCAATTTTAAAATGCTATCGAACGTAGCGAACCAAAAATATAGAATAGAAAAGAACCGAACAGAATATAGAATAGATACAAGAATATTACTCCTTATTAAAATCAATTATATTGTTTAAAACTGACATAAACAAATTAGTAATTTTTAGAAATTTAAATTTACCGTATTTTACAATTTCAGGGGACGAATGTGAATTAATGTAAGCTTACCTTATACAATTTAAAAATTACATCATAATTTAATATTAATTACGAATATAATTATTTTACAGAAGAATTAAAATACCGTCGATTGTTTTAACTTTTATAAAATATTTTAATAATTTTTCAAAAATACACATTTTAAACATTAAAAAAATGGATAAACATTTTTTATTAAATTCAGACTCCAACCTTAAGGGTGATACCACAAAGAAAACATTTACATTAACTTGAAAGAGCGTATTGGCAGTCACTCTACAAAAACTGATAATTTGTCAAATCGTTGTTTTCAATATAAATATGTCACATTTTTGCACTACTAAATATGATAACTTGCTACGACCTTGAAACACGTATATATGTATATATTGTAAACGAATGCCACTATTATAGTTGTGATTATAATTTTTCCGAATACAAGTAGACATCTAACTCTACTACAACATTATATATAGAATCTATTTAATTATTTAAACTGTATTGTATTATAGATAGTTCGATATTAATAAAATATATATAGACATAAGTGTATCAAATTAAAGTAGCTTAAAAGTAAATACAGAGGTAGATAAAAATCAAATGTTATATACAGGCTATGGTAATGAAAACTAGTTTCGTACCACTTATTCCATGTTACTGTTTGATGTTTTCATATAAGTGAAATAGAATTTGAACTATACAATGTAATAAATTTATTAAAAATATATATAAAATATTGCATTGTTCTTTTTTTCGAAATTATATTTTTGAAATATATGCATATTTTTTTCTATCTCAGTTTACAGTTATTAAGACATTTATAATTGTGAAACATGTATTGGTGACACTATTTGACAATAACAATTTGATATTACAAAACATCTTTAACTTAGTAATTTATATAATATAAATATTGAACATTTTAAATAATCCTGTTTCAGCTAACTATTAATATATTTTGTTAATGTTTTTGAAATATTTCTATCATTCTAATTTGTTTTATTAACCTGGATCCGGTTTGAAAAAGTATGAATTGACATAATATTCTTAATAGTGGCGGTGGATACAAAAGCCACGTATGAACTATTCATTATCCAAAAGGCTTTTGATAAAGTGAAGCATCAGTCAGTGCAGTGCAATCACTGGAAAGAATCCGTGTTAGTGTCCGGAACTATTAAATAATTTTGATGAAGAATAGCACACTGCAGCTGCTCACTGCTCACTAAATATAACTATATGAAAGGGAGATCGAACGATAGGAGAAAAGAAGAAGGAAAGAGTGAGAAAGAGTAGTCAGTCCTATGCGAGAAAATCGGAATCACTATACCTCTTCTTCACTTTTAAATTGATCTCTTGACTTTGACCATTTCTATAAAAAAAGTAAACGGCAACTTCCTTCTTGGAGTCCATATAGAATAATTAATAGATGACTGTTCAGTGATTTAGCCTTCTAATAGAAATACCCGTTTTTCTACTTTTTTTACTGTCTTATAGTTTATATCTTCTTATGGGTAATCTTTTTCTTAGTTATGAAAAATGCAACCTCACTTTTTAAATATGACTTAAAATAGTAGTTACATATGCATATTAATTAGTAGTTAAGCATGCTCTTACTTATAAAACACATATTTTAAAAATAAAATTCAATTATAAATTATCTATGATTTTCTTTCAGCTATTCGATAAAAACATAAATTATGTAAGTACTTTTATAAAAAAACAATTCTACCTATTTTTATGATAAAAGTTTTTTTTTAAAAGGTTTTCCCTTGTATTTCACTTCTCGAGCTAAAACATATTATATTTAAGCTCATCCATAAACCAATTCTTAACAGAAAGGCCATGAAATCTTGCCCAATACATGTCATATATCACCGATAATATGAATCTTGAAAGGAATATTTCGGTTGCCGGTGACTCGAGCGGAAATTAATCGACTAGGATCTTTTCTTCAAGGTGGTCATAAAAATAAGATGAGAAAGCGTCTCTTGCCTTCTCTTGATCATACTCAATAAACCATATCTATCTCCCGAATGTGCTAGCAAGTTCTCTCTCTTTTTTTATTATAGATTTTCTATTAAATTTTATATTTTAATCGTTTCTGTGTTAATAAAAACTATTTAACTAATAAAAGAACATAGCTATTGATTGTTATAAATATAACTATGTGAGTTTAATAATATTAAAACTTTTAATAGAAGATAACTTCAAATTATAAAGTATTTACAAGTAAATTATATAATAAAAGCAGTTATAAGAACAATTAATTTTTTAAATTTTGACAGAAGATATATATATATATATTTATATTTAACATTTGTTGTGTTTCAATCAAAAAAATATTTTCAAACAATATTTTTTGAATTGAAGGCATGTATATATATCTCATTGGTATTTTTAATTAAATTGTAAAATATTGTCTATACATAGAAATAGTGAAATATCCTTTATATTGATTTTGTTACTTCTTTTTGTATATTTTTATTTTTAAAGTTTTAAGATTTAAATTATTGTTATTAAAGCTTGTTTCTTATTTAGATTTTGGTCGGTGTTTAAATTATATTCATTTTGAGAATCAAGTTGTGATACATTCTCTCATTATCTGAATAATTCTTACTTTGCAGCTATTTTCATTGTTATGAACCCCCCTCAATCTCAAGAAAACAACTGCTGCCCTTCTTAAAATAAATATTCAAAATAACATAAAATAACTGTCTGCATTTTTTATTGAGAACTCAATTCCATAAAACATTTGAAAGTCAAATATAGTTTGCAATGCTGCGAATATTAATTTTATTAATATCAACAATACTTAAATACTTAAATACACACATATACAATATACACATATACGTATATATATTTGGCTGTAATCTGTGGATTAGTAAATAAAGTATTATACGTATTAAGTTTTAAGAGGAAATTCTGGAAAAACAATTCGAGAAAATTAATTTTCCGATTTCTTGATAGCGTAAGCAATGTTTAGCAATATTTATTTGTCATTTAAAAAATTATTAATTATTTTAATAATATAAAGGATAATATTATTGTTGTGTACTATATTTTTATACTATAATTTAGACTTATTATGTTTATTCCATCCATTATACAATTTATGTTATAGTAAAAAATAAAAACAATTATTTTAAATGGGATAAACGTATATTATAAATTTTGATAATTACTTATATATATATATATGTATATATAGTAAAAGAAAACTATAATATATATGTAATATTTTTAAATTTTAAGAAGTATATATTAATTTTTTGTTATTTGGCGCGCCTCCTTAAAACTTTTGGAAACTACCCTGTCCGAAATGCTATATATACGCGCCTCATGAAAACATTATAAATTAATCTATTGCTGACATGACATAATTTAAACATTTGAAACTTCACAAAGTTTCAAATCACTTCAGAAGTCTGCAGCAATCTGCAGTCTATCTGCGCAGTCAGCCGTTGGCAGCTCGAGCTTTCTCTTTTTAGTTATAAGTTATATTTTTGCATTTTGTATTTAGTAGACTGACTTTTAAATCCACAGGTTTGACTTGTCAGCTCATTACTCCAGACATGTTTTATATATAAAGTACATTCATTATAAGCGATGTTTGGATTGTAAACATTTTTATAATAAATATTTATGGTTTAGAGTTTGGTCCGGAATAGTTTTTCTTTTAAACTATCTTATTTTTTTAATAAAATAGTTTTTTTTTATTTTCCGTTCGATTTGATAATTTCTGGTCTCTTTTTTTATTTAATTTTTTATTTGTTTTGTGGCGGTGTTTAAGAATGAAACAGAATTTGATCGTCTATTATTATTATTATCTTAATTAGAATTACAAGTATTATTTAAAGATGCAGTGGTGACTGAATCTTATTACTTCTTATAACTTCTCACTATAATCTTATTATATACTTATTGAACCATTAAAAAAATATTACGACTATCCCATACGGATAACAACTCATATTATGAGATCAAAACAATTTTTGCGCACTATACATCATTGAAAAATTATATTATCTATATCTGACTACTAAATCTTTAATAAGAAAAAGCAACAATGTTGACTGACTTTAATGCGATCAATAGCCAGCAAAACCTTATCATATATTTATTGAAAAGAATTAAATTGTTGTAGGCAGTCGGTATTCAAGAGTATACATTTGTGGATAACAATAGTCGCATTAAAATAACAAAGAGTCACTTTTGAAATGAATAGATCCCGACGCACAATATCTCGAAAATATTTCATTTTGATCATCACAAGCATCCCCAGGGAATATGAGACAGATATTCCCGATTCAATTATTCATAAATTAGATTATAGGAGGACGTTTATTTGTTTGAATAAAAGGCAATATACGTGTTTAGATGCTGATACTTTCATCCAACCACCAGTTCATATCTATAATACATTCTCAATCAATTAAAGTGATCAAATGAAATATTATAATATGACACAAAGGGTTTTAGTAAAAACATGGTTGTCGTGAGAAATTTGTTTTGTGAAATTAATACATATACAGTTTTGATCATTTTTAATACAATTATTTAATGTTACAGTACATAACGTAGTCTAAATAAATTGAAAATAAACATCTTTTTTAAAATATATTTAATTTTGTTATCTATATAGAAAATATCAAATAGAATATTACATAAATAAATATAACAATTATGTTTAACCTAATTTGCAAATCGTATTTTTCACATAATAATTTCGCAAGATAAATGCATTGTTAAATTTTACGTTTGAACTAATTACGTAAATAGGAAGAATAGTATAATAATTGCTACCTATAAAATAATATATGTTATCGTTTATGATGTAGCCTACATTTAAAATAATAATGTTTTAATGGCAAAGTATTTCATATTAAAATTGATATGCAATACCAGATACATTACAGAAGATGGTTTTATCATTAAATTAATTATTACATTAATATGTGTTTTGCTTATTACAATAAATTCAATAAAGCAAAATACTGTTTATGATCGGTTTTGTAAGATAATCAATTTTTGAAATATTGTAATATCTTTTCCAGTTTATTTAAACTCCAATATTAATATTATTTGGCATATATATATATATAATACCAAATTAAATGTGAGGTAATAACTTATTATCTTGTTGCCATAGCTACCATCTCCTAAGAATAATTTGATCTCGCGTCAATATTTATTTGACTTTTATCCTGCTAAATGTGAAATCAACAAATCTACATTTTTATATTAACTATTTTAATGACATAAATTTGCATTAAAAAGAATAAATACATTTCAATACAAATTCAATTTATCTAATCACTGTTGTAGATTCAAATATTTTTATCATTTGTTAATGTATCGAAAGACCAAATTGTAGGTATATAAACAGATTAACAAATATACAAATTATTGGAAACCTTACAAGCTTTATCAACATGTCTGAACAGAGTGAAACTGACACAGTAAACTTGTTAGTAAGAAAGGATATTATCATTCTTTACTGAATATATATAGTTTAATCAAGATTAATAACAATTCTATTTAATAAAATACATGTAAATATGTTAACCGATTTATTATTTTACATTTTTGCTCTTATAAAAATATGTTGTGTTTCTATTATTGTAAATATTTTCAATGTTGTTTTACATGTAACAAAATAAACGTAAAACTAAGTCACAACATGAATCATATTTCTATCACTGTTATATTTAAACTGCAATTAAATATATATTTCTAGTTATAACAGGCAGTAGTAAAAGATTAATGTTCAACAACAAATTAATACAATTAATTAGCAAGAAGTTACTATAGGAATAAATTGTGACTTTTGTATCATTTAGCTTAATTTTTATTCCTCGATTTTGTAACGGTTTTTTTATGCATGACTGTATATAATTCCTACAATTTGTCGTGCCTGATATAAGAATGGATTTTAAATAATTCTACTTATACATAAACGAAATAAAATATGTCTAGGGCCTTTATTTTAAGTTGTAGACATTTTTGTTTCTATATAATTATCAATATTTTAAATGAAAACTTTCACTTATTGAGCAACGGAATACCGATTTTTGAAACCATTATATAGTGTCCAAAATTATTATATAGTATTACCTATTTGCATTTCATTATTTATTTGACAAGCAATATTTTATTAGTAAAGGTATTAATTTTAGAATTATAATGGATAAAAACCTAAAATATTTCATAATTAAAATAGATAAATGTAAAATCTTAAAAAATTATAAACAAAAATGAAACAAATATGAGGAACCCAGTCACGCGTAAGGTGTCGCTCGGTATGGATAGCAAAGAACTTTATTTAACGTTTATTTAATTAACATATACGTGGATTCCTCCTGCGATTGATAATATCTTTATTTTATGTATTATTGTATTATGACCACTTCAAACTGAGAGTGCAGTCGGTAACTTTTTATTTGTTAAGTGGGAATTTTTATAATAATTTTATAACAACAACATATCAGTAAAGTACATTATAACGAAGGGGCTATATATAACACAGGGATAAAGACATCCGCCCCAAGGTACCGTGCCTACTGAATGCCCCCCTTTATCGCTCCTATGATGTTGAAATGTGATTAAGTTTATGCAATAATTATAAAGTAATTATGACGGTGTTTTTTGCGGTAATTTGTATGTAGGTCTATTCTGTAGAAAAAAGATAGTTAAAAGAAATCAAAAAACAAAAGATTAATATTTTGCATACTAAAAGTATACAAAATTGTATATATTTTAATAAAAAAGTATTTTATTTTTAGTTAAATAACAAATGTGTACACTTTCATCATACAATTTTAGTTTTTTTTAACAATATTGCAGGTAAGTTATATTCCTGCTCATAGAGTAAGAATTCCTGCTCATAGAGTTCCTGCTAGTCCGAAATTTTTTATATGAAAATAAAGTGTATTTTCTATTTTAAAAAAATCTACTTTTTAGTTTTAGTTTATTGAAAAAGATTAAGATAATCTCTGCCTGATTATATTATTAGATATACGTTGAACTTAGATTTATCATGATATATTGTATAATATTATTACATTTCATTTATTTTTATAGGTAACCCTTAACAGTTCCTGATCAGCTAAAAATTGTGCAAAATATGGAGGATTTCTAACCTGTTCAAATTCCAACTGGATGTTAAATTCAATCCTTCTTTTTATATAGTATCACTTTTAAAACATACTTCAATACTGCCTTCTTATCAGCCTTATTTATAATAGTAACAAAATTAAATAACTATTCAAACAGAATTTATCAATCAAAATTAGTTGTCAAAGTAGATGTATTAAAAGTGTAGCGTTATTACAATTAGTATAATATGCATAAATTTGTCCTGACCCAATAACACTATTAAGCGGATCTTTGAGCCGATTTATTTTTCATTGTCGCATTAAAAAGTGTTAATTTTTTAGTAAAAGTATTTTTTGGTACATGTTTGAGAATATTTAATGCCTACCTGTTCAAAAAACTAATTGTGAGAGTAATTTAGCATCCATCATTTACATGGTTAGTAACCTACCTATAAAAGTGCTCCATGTCATTGCCTGATCATTCTCTTCGGGCCAATCCTTCCAGTGAGTCTGACGAGTCCACAAAGTATCAATAGTCATTTGATAAACAGCAGTATCACACGCACAGCAGTCTCTGATGCGTGGTGGTAGCTTTGTTTTACATCCTCCAGAAACCAGCGGTTCTGAGTCAATTTCACTAGCATCATTTTGATACCCGTTTTGAATACCATGTGCCAAGCCAGAATAAGGTTCGTATGGACAAATAAGTTTTTTAAGGCGACCCGAGTCTTTGTAGTATAGTGACGCATCTGGTATGGGAACAATTGTTGCTCGAAATTCAACACAACCCGTGACGTCAAATGGAGCTTCCCACTTTATAGAAATGGAGTGAAACTTACTAGGGTATCTTGCCTTAACAATTCCTGGACACTGAGATATGCTCTTGGTTTGTGGAGGGTTTGCAAAATGAATGAAGCTTCCGATGGACCTATTCGCTTCACTGCTTTCAGGCGTATTTGGATTGGTTGCTGTGAGGAAAAAGTCATGAAAATCAATGTTTTGTAACCAATTTTGAAGAACTACTTTATAGACAACTCCTGGAATGAATTTCGTAGTTACGTGTCCAGTACGCAGGTTTAGAAAAAGAATTTGATAGCCATAATCTACTGACTTTGCTTCGGTATGTCCATAATTTGATGGCCTTCGATAACACGGGCTAGAATAGGTTTCACATACAAGAATAGTCAGTTTAAGTATAAGTACAAAACAAACGTAAATAACATAATTCATTTTATTATTATTAGATATATCGTAAAGCAGCCAAAATAGTACTGTTTCTGTATTATAACTCGTAGGCTATTAGTATATTTATTTAACTTCCCTTATTTTTTATTAGGAAATTTATCGAATTTTATTTTCTCCTAACAAACTCAATCCTGCAAATATGATTGGCTCAAATATTACCCGTAAACGAGATCTGATTGAAAAACTATATGCACTGTTTCAGTTTCAGGCAAAGCTCAAGATCTGCTGCTGCACAGAGGGCATTTTTCCCGGTACCTGTCTTGTTTTAAAAAGGACAGTGTACTCTGAACTATATAAAATACGGGAAATGTTAAACAGCGTTCCAGTGTTTCAACGGGTCGCATTCTTCACAGCAATTCAGTCGTGACAGGAGACAATTGCATTCACCCTTTCGATTCCATTCACTGGGTATTAGTGTAGTTGCGTTGCGTATTGAGATGATTTTAATGGAATTCGGTCACTTTTCAGGATGCTAAATACTTCTCATATCGCATTTACGGCTTTCAATTTATAAGTGCAAATGTATGTATTAATTAAAGTAGATTTATTGACATACATCCATGTTACGTTAACGTTATTATTATTTTTCAATTAATGACTGTTCTTTATGATTCAAACTTAATGATCACAAAAAATTATATCCTTACTGTCAATAATGCTAATTATCATACTTATTATTAGTTATTATATTATATATAATTATAATATATATGTAGATATATATATATATATATAATAATAATAATTAATTAAATAATTATATAATATGTATTATTTATATATTTTATATTTGTAAAATTAATAAAAATTAAATAATACATTTCAGTATTTTTATATTAAATTTAAAGGAAATTAATTATTTTAATTTAATTTATGAAATATAAATAAATACAATGTAATATAATATTTAAATACAATGTCACACATTTAATATCAATATTATGTATTGTTTTTATTAGCATTTATTAGAACAAAACGATCATGAAATATTGATAACAGATATATAAAGCATTATAGTTATAGCATTACACAAAATTCTATAGTCCAAACAAATATGCAAAGCTTTATTTTTATAACTGAATGAATTCGACAAAGAATACTATACAAGGATTATGAAAAATCTTATTGTTACAATTCAATATTATACATATATAACTGCACCTCAGAATGCTTTCATGTAAAAGTATATATTTATCAAGATAAAGTAATAATAATCTTCAATTGACATAATGACAACTATAAATGTAAATATTCCATATCACAAAATCTTACCAGTTTAATCTACATATATTAGTGAAGTAGTTGAAAAGCCGTAATGATAATGATACATTTTTTGTCTGAGGTCACATGTATTAAACATTATTAGAAAATGGTCACAATTTTTTTGCATAACTACTTAATGTAAATGTAATACATAAAACAATCTATTTATTTAGCCGCAAAAATTCAGCCACAACGAAGTACGCAACTGCTTGTTTCACTAATAAAAGTTTTGTTCAGTATATATTTTTCATAATATTGAGCGCTTGGATCATCATGATCCTCCAAAAAGAGGTCATCGCCTCCCCGATCAACCAATCAGAGTTCATGAGATTTTGTTCCAGATCTGATTCTTCACAAACATCCGATCTACATAAAAAAACAAGTGCCAAATGATGAAGAAGTGCAGACGATCGAAAAAAAGCAGGCCAGAAATGTTGTGCAGAATAGTATTAAAAGCTTCATTTTATAAATCCGTTAAAGTCTTTCTGGAAACCGTCAGACAAAATCTGATACCAATGATTTTGTTTCCTCACAATAATACGTTGTGAACGAAGCAGTTGAAACACTTCATTTATATTATCTAAATGGTGAATTGATAAAACGGGTTTGAAAGTTAAAAATACCAGTTCATTTATTTTCAAATTTTTTTCAAACGAAAAAAAGGCAGAATCCATAAGTTCTAAACGTACACATGTATTTCAAAATAGGAGTGTGTGGTCTTGTGTGGTCTACAGTAGTGCGAACAAGTGGCACCTTTCGGGGAAATGAGTCAGTTTGACGTCCAAATTGTGACGGAGGCTTGATGGTATAGACGTTATTGAGAAATTGTGGCATAGTGATTTGAGCCGGGATGAGGCCATGTGGAGGGTTGTAGTGCAAACAGAAATACAGGGATACCGTTTGTATCTATAGTATCTATGAGCAAGAGAGATGAAAGAGTGTACAACGCTTTTGAGGATGGTGAAGTGGAACAGAAAGATGATGCCTGCTTGTGAAATACAAGAACGACGCACAGAACATTAAAGCATTCATATGAACTAATACTATTTTAATTAATATAATATATTTGAAACATCAACAAATTATATACATCATAAATTCGGAATAGATTATTTAATTTTATTCTACTAAATATTTATAATAATTTTCAAACAATTTGACATATCGCGATTAACTGATAGTTATAATAATAATAATAAAGCGTATATTTAAAGGGAAAAGAGAGGACAAGTATACTAATGTACTACTGAAAATCGAATAATAAGAAAAAATATGAGCTATGAGCAACAAAATTGTAGTAAATACAATGTAATAATATGCATAGAAAAATAAATAACAATTTATTTACTATTTTTATGGTGTATACAGGTTGAGAGGATATGGATAAAGTGTGTAGGGATGAGTCTGTGTAGGATTTTATAAGTGATTCTAAAGTATCATGCCCACCAAGCGCTATGCGACAAGAGAGAGCGTCGTGCGGTGAAGAATTAATTTCAATTCTCACAAACTACGATGTAAAGTATCATATTTTGGTATTTCTTCATAATTTATAGCCTATTTGCTTTGAAATATATATTTTGTCACGTGGCGTTGCAGAAAAAGATAGATCATTTGTTAAATTGAGTTTCGTCACGTCGCGGACAGTGTTTGGCTGACGGCTTTCCTGGTGCATTTCAGATGTCCATACGTTATATTCAGTTCATATTGTATGTTAACTTTATATATTTAATTCATTGATTTTTACTAATGAAAAATTTTTTAATTTAATAAACATTTGTTCTTGAAACAAGTCTATCCTACGCATAGACTTATATATTACTACCTATACCTCTATTATATTATATTATATTATTAGTCTATGATCCTATGTTATTATTATTGTAAAATAATTCTACGAAGTACACTATACCTATTTTTTTTAATTACTTCGAAATACTTTATTGCAATAACTGCGAAAATATTTTTTTAAAGTTCTTCACATTAATAAAACAATACATGTATTGTCTATTATATTACATCAAGTTTGTGACTTTTATCAAAGAGTAAACATTTCGAATATTTTACCGCCTATCCATTGGACTCATATAGTTGACTCAGTTGACACAGTCAATTCAAAAGGGTAGATACCAAATCCAATATGCTAAATCATAAATGGAGAATAACTACAGTAGGCCTATACATAACCCATATACATATAGATGAATACAACTAATAAGTTGATTCGAATTAAATTTAATGGTTGATTTGCAGTTTTATAATGATTGAAAACATATAATGCATAAAAATGTTGCAACTCTGTTTTCTCATTAAAAAATTAGATATGGACAGCGTATTTGACACAGGGTTCATATTACAGAATATATGTTAAAAAAATATTTATTCAGTTTTTCTAGAGAAATTTTATCAAAATTTCATGACTTTTTAAGTTCTTACACATAATTTTTTTGAAAAATAAAATGTCAAATGAAACAATCTGAGAGTACATTTGAGAACCAAAATTATATAATTGGTAATATTTTATAACATTCCATGACTTTTTGAAAATAAAATGACTTTTGAACAAAATTCCATGACTTTTCCTGATTTTCCGGACCTGTACCTAGAAACATAATTATATATACATCAAAATGTAAGCAAATACGAAAAAATGATCAAACTTTATTTTTTGTCTAGTCACATCCGGACAGAAAATGTCCAAAGATTAAGAAATTATATCAAAATATATAAAAAAATATCTACACGAATGAAAAATTGTATATTAGTAATTTTTGTGTAGCACATAATATATAAATGTTGTCGGGTGCTAACTCCCTTAATGATTTAAAAAATATATAATAATAGAATATAGGAAATTAGACCTTTTATAATAAAATTGTACCTGTATGTTGTCTTCAGATTAATTAAAGATATTTATAATCCAATAAATTTAAGAGGTTGATAATTGTTTCGATAATTATGATGTAGATATGCTATATCCACATAATAACATTTATATTTGTAACTAGTGAAGCAGGATTTTTAGTAAAAGTTTTATTTAATTTTTATTTAAAGATATATATTTTTAATTTTGTTAAAAATTACTTTATTTCAAATATGAAACAGAATAATATATTGTACAAACATAAATTACAATTATAACATAACATATTCGTTTAATGAAATTTCTAATACAAGTAATTTTTATTTATTGTTTTGTGCCGACGAAATTCTGTGAACGATATCTTAATTAGTTGGTGTAATAATTTACTATTTATATATTGTAATGTATTTTGTATTATTTAATATTTTAATCAATTGTTTTAATCGAACTATTTAGATAAATATATATATTTTTTAAATTTTCAGAAATGTTTATTGTCAAGTTAAATTATTCCACTTTCGTAATCATTTAAAAATTTGATATCAATTTTTGTAATACTAGAGTGACTTTTAATCTTTTAAGTAATTTATAAATATGCCACAGATTAATTCCTAACCAAGACATTACAATGCCAGCTCAATTTGTTCCTGAGACTTTAAGTGTTTAGTTGCAATACCTCACTTGTTATTAAAAATTTTAATTCTATTGTATAGCTCAGTTTATTAATTCCTTGTCAAATTTAAAGCATCTCTTTTATCTTGTGTTCACAGTAAAAATAATATTGTGTATATTTTAAATGTCAGGCCAAGTTTTTGCAGTTCAGAACACTAAAAAAAATTGCATGCCATCTTACTATAATCTAATAATTATATGATAAACTATATATAATATAGCTTTAAATCTTATCATTCTGTTTATATAAATAGTGTGGCTAATTGTCCTCAGATGCGGATTTTTAGGTTCTGGTTCTATTTGGACCTAATGCAATTAATTAAACTCTGAAAAGTTTGTTATTTAAAAAAAACATATACCAAGTATTAATATACACAGATTTATGTTATATCAGTAAGTAATTTAATTATAATGATATATTATAATAGTAATTAATTTGTATTAATTGTAGTATTTAATAAGAGAGAGAAATACATCTTAGACTTAGTCTTACTATAATATAGCATTATAATTTATTTTTTATTATATTATAAATAAATAATATTATGTAATTAAACAAATCTTCTTACAATTCAAATTCTACTAGTTGCTAAGTATAAGTAACATTAATATACATCTAAATATAATATGAAATAACCCTAATTCAAAGATAACACTGATATAATAAAGTAAAGCAGCAAAACAATATTATAATATTAATAATTTATTTATAAATCTGATTGTTATGATCAGGAGTCAGACTCAGTACTTCACAGCACTATTTTTAATTTTATAAAATATTAATTATGCTCCCTATGGAGTTATTTATTACATTATTATACTAAACTAAACAAATTTCACTTGAATTGATGTTACAAAGCTGCAGATCAATGCATAATAAACAAACATCAATGATTTAACCATAAAGTAGTTTTTACAGAGATATGTCTTCATATTAATGGTTCAAATGGAATATCCAACTGACCTTACTCACCATACTTGTTAGCACTAACATAAAACCATCTGGATTATCAAGGAGAAGGTCTAATAAATATCTATTATGATTTTATTAAAGTGGACAAATTTCTTGACAAACAACCCTCTTCTTTTAAATTACTTAAACTAAAGTTATCTTCTATTTTACAGCAAATCACAAAATATGCCTTTGGCAAAGGCTTTGCATCTACTGCCCACCATCAACACTATATGTCAAAACTTTGTATTTAATTGATGGCACTCCTTTCAATAAAACTTTTAAATAATAGTAAGTGCATTATTCTTGGTAACTTTATAAGACCTTATAAATAAATTTCTTCAATTATTCAGTAATTTCTATATTTAATAATATACATATGAACCAACTTATACTTCTAGCCATACACTTGATCTTGTATACTCAACATAAATATCCAGTTTTATTAAACATATTCATGAGTGCATTTATGACATTTCTGACCATTATACAGGGATTTTTCATTTAACTTATGAAAGTTTCTCAAAGGAAAGACCTCTAATTAGTTCATCACAATGTTTATGCAACATTAACAAAGTTTCTACAATTGCTAACACTATGATGGGTACTCCACCAAACTTATTCCAATGAACTCTCTTGTTAATAACCCTGACAACTCTCTACATAATCTTCTGGGTGCACATGCTCTCCTCATAACTAACAGAACAATAAAATTCTCTGACCTGTGGATGACACCCTAAATAATGGATAGATGCTTCCCAAATAATGGATAAATGCTTTCTGAAATCTCAATTGCAAGCAACCATCTAACTACTGCCCACATCTCCAACTTATCATTTTTCAGGAAAACCATTGAATGTATGGCCACATTGCAACAACATATTAAGAAACCTTCTACATCATTTATTAATGTAATTAGAGCATATACAAAATGCAGCCACTAGACTTGTAACTGGATCACCAGGGCTCATCCTGTCTGCACCCCTACTTCAGAGGCTACATTGGTTACTGATAAGTCACCACATTCTCTTCAAACTCCTCATGTACACCTATACATGGAACTGTACAATATCTTCAAAATCTGGTCACAATCAAACTGACTATAATCACCTAATAAGACAATCTGCACCATTACCCTTGTAGCAATACCCTCAAAATCAAGGTGAGTAGGCAATCATGCTTTCTTCTTTGCAGCACCCACTAAGAGGAACATGTTACCATCTTCCCTGAAATTTTTACACTTCATACATACATAACCTAATTTAAATTCTCCTAACTTTTTTTCTATGTGAAATTTTATATAGCACTGTTGACATTGTGTATACATTATCTCAGCAATTTCCAAATACATAACTATTATTATTATATGTAAGCACTTCAGTTTAATTTTTAAATCATCATATTTAAACAAAATATTAATTGCAAATGATAGCATAAGGTATGCTGATTATAAATCTGTTTTATTTTTCCATTTGGCTCACTAAATATAGTTATATCTCCTTATAATGTGTAATAAAAAATAGTGTTTTTCATGCAACTTGCATCTAGGTAGTTATAGTACTATTGAATAGGTACTTTTATAATTTTTCATTATAAAATCATTATGAAATTATTTTGAAAAATTTAATGTATTTAGTTTCTACAAATTTTTTATAATAAATAATTTTTATTCAAAATTTCATTTAATGCTTGTATAGATTCCATTTGAGCTAAAATTAGGATTTTCACTATTGTTTAATTGGTGAGTTGTGAGGCTATCTTAGATCCAATTATGTTATGATTAGTATCATTGGGTTCCTTGAAAAGTTATGTAGTATGGAAAACACACAAATATAATATTATATTACATTTTTATAATTTAACCCTTTAAACCCAGGTATCAAATAAAAAATCCATTCAGTATTATGGCTATTGTAATGCTATCGATTGAATTAGTGTAGTAAATACCGATGGACAGTTATAAATAGACCATAATATAGGCAAACACAACATGATTGGACAATAATACTGAATAAGAAACAATTGTCAAAATCATGTGCATAATTTTAAATGTTTTCTACAGACATACATTTTATTATTAGTATT
>JAUZND010066005.1:2916-17584 GCA_034780555.1 Coelogynopora nodosa | reverse complement strand
CTTGTTTTCTTTGTGTGTTATAAAGGCATTTAGGACAAGGCGTTGTATTCAATGTATCATCAATTTCTTGAACCACAGATGATTCTTTCTACTGGTATTGTAGTATTTCAAGAGTTGGTTGGAGAGGTCGATGCCACCCATGCCACTGTTGTAATTCACAATCAGTTTTGGGAGTTGGATTGTTGTGACATCACGTCCCTTTTTGTGTCTTTGCTTTTCTTTGAACTCTTGAGCTGTATCAATGGTAGACATGACATACACATCTTTCCTATCAGAAAATTTGCAAACAAGTAAGTCATTTTTTCACATAAAAGAAGAATTGACAGGCTTCTGTATTCTGTTACGAAGCAGCAAAAGAACACCCCTGTCCTGACGAATAGTAGATCGCCATAATTAAAATTCAGCCAAGCGGACACTCGAAAAGTAGTTATCTGTGACAACGCAATAACCTTTGTTCAAGAGATCTGCACTGTTCAATAAATGTACAACAATTTTTTTGACTTAGACAGTTCTTCAGCAGCTGGAACACCATTTTCCTCATAAAATGTTGTATCACTTGCAGAATCATCTGATAAATCACTTGTGTAGTCCATTATATTAAATATATACGCAGTTCTCAGTAATTTATTCTATAACAAGAAAATCAATATTTTGGCTTCAATAATCTTGCACTCAACATAAATATTCACGTTACAAATTGAAATTCCAAGAAAACAAACTATAGCTTATGAACGGAAATTCCAAGAAAACTACTAGCTTAATTCTAATTGGTTGATGACTTTGCCAATCTGAAATAAGAAGTTTGTGTCAGTATTTAGATACTATGGAATGTGCGGATAACACTATATAAGCTTTGGGTACCAAACCTACATACCTATGTAGGTTTAACAACCTACGTAACTAGTACGCAACCGCAGGTAGCATAGGTGTGTTAATATTACGCACCCGTCAGGAAAGGGTTAATGCATATAAATTTCAAATATTCACAAAGTTGAGAATACATATTTTTAAAAATCAATGCCCATCCTAAAAGGGTTAAATAATGTATTTGGACTGGGATTTAATAATATTTTTAAATGACTTTTATAGTACTAGCAGTATACAGCAAATAATGCATTTAAATAGTGCTAATATTTTCATATATATTTTTTATCTCTGATTTCCTTACTTCTATGTGTTACACATATTCTTATAGGTTTATTTAGAGTATTCTTATTTTAAATAGATTTATCAGTGTTATGGTAAGTTTCCTACAAAAACACTTTCATAGTATAGTCATTATTTTTATTGCTTATATTCATAATTGTGTTATAAAAATGATATAACATTATTCAGCAGTTTATATATTTTTTAAGGTTGTCACTACGTTGCGAGAATCTCAGCACCTAATGGATTTGCATATATTGTGAGAATGATATTCTCGGCACCTAACGATTTTGTTTAAGTGCCGAGAATCATTCTCGCAATATATGCAAATCCATTAGGTGCCAAGATTCTCGCAACGTAGTGACAACCCTACATATATTATATTTAACAAATATGCCAATTATTTATAAACTAAGTGCTATTTAACATGATTTATTCACTACAAATTAAATTTATATAAAGTATATACTCCTAATTAATTTAACCTAAACCTTAGGCTTTAGCTGAAGTAGTCAGTTCAGGTCACTGACACTGAATTAAATACATTAAAAAACTCATTTAAATATATATTTTAAGTTATAATAATGTTATTAGTATTACTATTTTTAATACAATTAACTTTAAATTTTCAGATTATTATTATGTAAATTATATATTTACAAAATTTAAAATTAATATAATATTAATAATAAATTTCTAAAACCATACACTAAATTAAACTAATCACTAAGTCTAAACCTAAAAAATTTTAATGTTAATTAATTCAAAAAACATATATATATTAAAAACAATTCACTAACATAATAAAATTAAAACTATATAATAATAATATACATGTTAATAATTTGATTTATGCAAATTTTAAGATATACAAAATTCAGAATACTGTATTTTCTTAATATATAAGAGTTTATTCCTATAATTAATCATATATTTAATGTTTTCTATCCAAATCTTAATGTAATAATGCATAACACTGTATGTATTTATTTTTTATTTTTAGGTATGTCAATATCAATGTCCATATATATTATTATTAGTTTACTTCAGTCAAAAATTATAAAAGTCAAAAATGTATTCCATACTATATATTAATTTTCAACAAAAAGGTCTTATTTATATATATATATATAGATATATATAGTATATTAATGTTTAAAATTATTTAATATTTTGCAAATATTAAATATAAGTTACTAATATAATAAACTTAGTATATTATATAATAATCTTTGCTCTCATCTATACTATCATTATCAAATCCATAATACCTGACAGGAAACTACTTTGTTTGTTTGGCTGTTGCCATAATGTAAATCCAAAAAAAAGAATTTGATCACAGATGTATAAGCTGAAGACTATGTACACTCTGAATTATTTAAGTTTAAAAATCAATGAAATAGTCTGTCTAAAAGAGGGCTATGTATCTTAATTGATTGATAGATGCCAGTTATCAGCAACATCTATTTAAAGTTAACCACTATATAATTATATACAAACTATAGCTATATAAGTACCTAGAATTATACTAATTTTTATTCAAAATTAATGTAAATAAAACATTAGTATAATCAAATATCCAGATGATAAGAATCTGGAATAGGTAAACCTGTCTTAATGTTAAATAGAGAATTATTTAAAATTTATTTAAAAGTTATTTAACAATTCCAAATTAGAACAAATGGAAGAGTTCTATAGGTTAGGAACAGGGACCAAAAAGGCTCTTATACTGACTCAAATCTACTCATACATATACATTATCAACCACTCCATCCAATCACCTGCACACAACTCTTTCCTCAACAACCCTTCATCCAAAATCAACTCATTAGAAGCAACACTACCTAAACCTCTTTGCAATCTACTTGCAAAACTCCACAACAACTATTATTCCATCTTAACAAATGTCAGCACTCCATCTATCTTTCAACTCCAAATACTTCACCAAACTTGTCATCAAACAATGCATGCTTTTTTATCATGTTTTATTTCAACCTGGGTTTTTTTAATTTAAAAGTATCCATGAAGATATAGAAATAAAATATTCAACAATATTCTAGATATATCTATTGATAGTAAAAATGCATAGATTTTATGGGCAGAGTTTTGTTTTCATAGTGATAGTAAATGAACACATTCTATTCAAATCCTCAACACCACCATTTAACAAATAAAAAAGAAGAACCAGAAATTATAAATACGACTGTCAAATAAGAAACAAAAGTTAATAATCATATAAGTATGGTTCAAAGGAAAAAACAACATTCATGAATAAACTCCAGAAATGTCAAACAAAAGGAATGAGTTATTATCAAAGCATAAGTTTAATTTATAAATAATGTTTATAATCTAAACATAGCTTATATTTTATGTAAAACAGGCATATAGTGATAAGATGGCAAGTCAAACCTGTGGATTTAAAAGTCTGTCAAATCCAAAAAAAGCAGAAGAATAATTGGGGACAGGTTTGGATAACAAAGAAAACACGTGTAACAGCTAATATTTATAATAAAAAAGGGGAGAAAAGATGACTAACCAATGGTGCAGGACTTTGGACCCTCAGCAGCAGTTTATCGGTTTATGTGAACACAACCATCACTATTCCCATAGTTTAGCACCTAATTAATAAAGTTATAAAAAAGTCATGTAAACTGTAGTGGAATTGAAAAAGTTTAAATTGGATTTACATTTGGAAATTATATTATCATCACATTTGAACCAAGTATTACCAGATTTTACACATACAATGTAGTGACCATTATCAATAGATGTCCCTACATGACAAATAATAGCAAAAATACTAATTACAATTATTTAAAAGAAAATGAGATGAAAAACATACAGACCATGCATAATTACTAACTCTACAATATCGAGTGGTAACAAATCAACACAAAATAAAAGTGGTGAACTGCTGTAGTCTGTGTATGTTGTTCATCAATAAAATAATATTGACTATATTTTGTGATGTAAGAAATAATAAGTCCCACAACTTATTGAACGGCTTGTATCATACACATGTTTAACTTCCCTTCCCATCCAACAATTCTCTAACACTCTGATGTCTGTACCACACCTATAAAACGGTCAGTGGATTATTCTATTGTCCTTGTGAAGCAGTTCTACTGTACAGGACAATAATTCCAGAATAAAGTTATATAATGTATTGTTATAAAATTTCAATTTTGATAGTTATTTTAATATATTTATATGAATGTACTGGGTATTATCGATAATAAGTGCATATAAGTAGTTATCAATATGAAAATAAAATGTTGTAGTCTCTACCTGAAAGTACAAGGTATAGTAATAATGTATTAATTATCATATTAGGTTAGTGATAAGTTAACTTGTTCTTTAGGTGTTATGGACAATTGCCTCATACAATGTATCCTAAAAATGCACATTAAAAGACAGTTCTAATGTAAAATGAATTAATATTTATTAATTTTTATTTATGTTTTGAAGTTACAAGTTTAAATTTGATATTTTCTGTCGAAAATTTATTGAATTGAACTTTTAAAACCTTAACATACAGTTTTTATATTAACTTTTGTATAATATAAAATTATGCCTCAATTGTAAAAAATTTTTTTTTAATAATAACATACTAAATATCTATAGTAAGATACGTTTATGACAATCTTATTAAAGTTAAATATTATTTCCATAGAATACATGAAATAGTTCAATTTAATATAAATGCAGTGAATATTGTTCACAATTATATAAAATAGTGTAACATGTGTGCAGTATTAAGTCTTTGGGTTTCATTCTTTATTCCTTTGAATGATTTGATCAATATCTAAATATTTCAGCAATTTTTGATTATTTACTAACAATTATTAATATTAAACTAAATATACATCGATACCTGTATTATTTAAAAATAAAGTATATATTTTATACAATTTATAGTTTACATAATTATAAAAAAATTAATTCTTGTAAATTCCAAGTAAATATTACATACCCTATAATAAACCTATTATTATTTCATTAATTATACAATATATAGTTATTCAAAATTGATCGAGCCACAGTCAACTCATTTAGACACTATGCAGATGTTGTATAACTGTCATTTATTAGCTGTCAACTGAAAAATTATTCCGGTATTTTTTGGAGGATATTTTCATATTAATAATTAATAACGATTCTATAGTTGTTGGCTAAACTGATCACTGTGAATGTATTGTTCAGTTTCTACTCAATGAAAACAGCTTAAATTCTTTATTTCCTTTCATAGCCATGACAATGTTAAATAAACAAAATAAATATGTTGTTACAGTGAACTTATTTCTGAATGCATTAAGGAGAAAACAGTTATATTTTTCATTTAATTAGTTCTAATTGTGATTGTTAACTTCTATAAAACTTTACAGATGACGCTAAGCGGCGCGCTCTTCACTATCCGGTAAAATGCCCAACTGTTTTCGCCGCCTGGCCATCCGCATTGGTCTGGCAAAGGCGCCCCGACTACCAAATCGAAAGATCTACGTGGGGCACATTCCCTTCAAACAGAAAGAGGTGATTGTTGAAGATGTCAAATATCCCCACAATGAGATTGTCTCCTCCCGATACACTGTTTTGAACTTTGTACCAAAAAATCTGTTCGAACAATTCCAGCGGATTGCCAACTTTTATTTCCTATGTATTGCAATAACCCAGCTGTTTATCGACACTCCCGTCACTCCTATAACGAGTATAGTTCCACTGATATTTGTGATCGCCACCACAATGGTTAAACAGGGCTATGAGGACTTCCTCCGTCATCGTGCCGATAGTGTCGCGAACAATGTGCCGGTGGAGATCATCGAGAAAGGCCACGTCATCAGTACCAAATCAATGCAGATTCATATCGGTGATGTAATACGGTGTCGAGCGAACGACACCTTCCCCTGCGACATTGTCATGCTCAGCTCGAGTGAGTCGAGTGGCGAGTGTTTTGTCACGACCGCCAGTCTCGACGGCGAGACCAACCTGAAGACGTTTGTGGGTGTTCGTGATCTACGGGATTACGTGAGTCCGCTAGATATCTCAGGAAAACTACGTGCCTTTATTAACTGTCAAGAACCTATCGAGGATCTGTATAAATTCGTTGGTCAGATCGTTATTCAGACTCCGTCGTCATCGAAAGAACTGATGACCCGGGCTCTTTCGGCAGAAAATCTGCTTCTACGCGGAGCTCGTCTCAAAAACACCGATTTCGTGTATGGTTGTGCTGTTTACACCGGTCAGGATACGAAAATGGCGCTCAACAGCAAAGGCAAGAAAATCAAATTCTCTCAGATTGAGCGTCGACTTAACTACTTCCTCGCCTGCTACCTGGTCATGCTCTCTGTAATGGCTACCTTTTCCACCTCAGGCAAGTACGTCATGTCTCAGCTTTTCCCTAATGTAAAGGAGGCTTGGTATATCCCCACAGAAAATATCACCGCTTGGCGTGTTGTCCAAGACTTGTTAGGGTTTGTAGTTCTCTTCAACTACCTTATTCCAATCTCACTCTATGTAACTATTGAACTGCAAAAGTTCTGCGGCTCTCTGTTTTTCGGTTGGGATATGGAAATGTACGACGATCCTAGCGGGAATCGAGCCAGAGCGAACACTTCCGATTTGAACGAGGAACTCGGGCAGATCGAGTACCTGTTCAGTGATAAAACCGGAACACTCACGGAAAATGTGATGCAGTTTCGTCAATGCTCCATTAACGGAGTTAAATACTGTGATTTGGACGGGGTGTTGTGTAAACGTGGTACCGACGAATCCCTCCCTCAACCGGTGGGTAAGATGTCAGACGAGGTGGAGGAGTTCTTCATGATTTTAGCCTTGTGTCACACAATTCGCGTGGAGATTAAGGGCGCGTATTCGGTGATTCCTGGCGATGCGGTGGCTAACGGGGGTGTGGACAATCCTGGCGCGAGTCTCAATAGGAGGACAATTACAGGGAAAAACACGGGAGACGATTATGATTACCAGGTGTGTACCTTCATAATGTTTTGTTTTGTTTTATGATATTATGTTCATTTTAACCTTTGATTTAGAACATTAATTTAATGTGATGTACCATAAAGTTGCCTATGTCAACAAAGATTACTTAATTCAGTCGATTATATGCGCACATTTAATGAAATACTAAATAAGAACCTAGTTTTTGGCTCTTTAGGTTTACATTAATTATCATCTTTGTGTCTCGCTATCGCTAGTATTGTAGATAAGCTTTCTAATGATAAATAGTTAAATTATCCTTCTAATAAATTAATCATCTTATGATTATTAATAAATTAAATCAATTCTTTTACATATTAATATTTCGTCATTAAACCCATTGATTCACAATGAGCTTTATTATTGCTTGTCAGGTGATCAAACATTTTCTTTATATGAGTTTCCTAGTCTCTCTTCAGAAGATAGATGAATGAATTGCAGGTACATACTAATTAGCTTTACATCACTTGCAATCCAAATGTCTCATACATATTAGGTTGGTTCATAATATCATAATATATGCGATAGGTTTTATGATTAACTCTTCAAGATGGTTTCTAAGACGGTAATAATATTTTATTTTAATTACTTTAATTTTTTTTTAATAATGCGTAGAACAGCAACAACTGAGTTTCAGAATTCTACATGGTTTTGTTCAACTATGGTAATTGTTTTAAAATATTGTTGTAATAATTTACATATATATATATAGATCTATGCGTTAATACTATTAAGACGTATCCACTAATAAAACGTACCCACGCAATCATTTATTTTACTACTTCGTGATATGATGATATTTAATACTCTTAGTAAGTATAGCAATGAGTAAAGTTTGCGCTCATTTCAGAACACATGGAACTATTGCGCATATAATTACTAATCATCCGGCATCTAAAATAAAATGCGTGGAATGATTAAATTAATATTTATACATTATAATATGTACAGTACATATCAATTTAGCTTGTGTATATTTATTTACTGAGTGTATTATTAGTTATATATTCCTTTGCTTTACTTTACCTCCTATGTGTTAATAAATACGACTGGTTTCATTTCCTGCCGTTTCATATCACATATCTCCTTAGTGGCCTAAGGGCTGGAGGGGCCATGTGGTTCTGATATTTTATAATCATAAATCTTTAATATTATTTCATATTATATGACTTAGAAGTTAGGGCGCTGTAAGAATTTTATTATTGCATATTTTTAAATTGTTATTTTGATAATTTTGGTTAATTGTCACGATTTATAATAAATCAAATGTAATAATTGCTATATTGGTCATTAATTTAGGCCATTTTCAGTAAATACTTAAAAAAGACTTACCTTAAGGTTCCTATTCAAGTTCACTTTTATTGTGCTCCTATACCACAACTTGTGGGGATGCTATCATTTTAGCATTTGTGATATTTACTGTATTATATTTGTTATATACGTTGTACTAAATAATATATAATATGATTACTTCATATTTTATAGAACACAGCTTTGGAATTTTTAGAAAGTTTAAATTTATCCATACAGTATATTTTAACTTATAGTTATAAGATAAATATTTCCAAGTTTCGACAATCTATCATATTGTTTATTTATAATTTAAATCAATATTTTCTCCTGTAATTCCATTTTTTGTTATCTTTAACGGGATAGCTGTTAGCTGAGAAACCACTTCATTGTTCTTAACATTAGATTTTTACTATTATATCTTCAATCTACAATTGTCCTTCAACTTCGGTTATAATTAAAAATCTTCATTTTAACAACAACTATTTCGCTCGCAATAGTATCTAAGACATACTTGAAATTCTATAAAAGATTGTAGTTACCTTCATAATGTTTATTTTAACCTTTGATTTATAACATTAATTATGTGATGTACCTTTAACGTTTCCTGTGTCAACAAAGATTACTTAATTCAACCGATTATGTGCGCACATTTAATGTTATTATATTTCAAGTTGATAATGAAATACTAAATAAGAGCCTAGTTTTTGGCTCTGTAGGTTTACTATGTATAATTATCATCTTTGTGTCTCGCATCTCTTTTTGATTATTTACTTAACATGTATTCCTGTTCGAACTAAGTCTTGTTTGAGTGGGTTGTATTGTAATTCTCAATTCTGGAGGTATTTATTCTCAGTTCATGATCAAACTAGTAGACATCCTTTATATATATTTTGCATTCGTGTTTAGTGCTTGTGCCTGTATTAGCCTATTTAGACTATGAGAATTCAAACCTTTTTGTTTTTCATTCATGGCTTTAAGTGCGCGCAGTTACAATATATTGCGCAGTCACCCTTATAATATATATATATATAATATACACGTGTTTCGTTGGTTTTAACCGACAATTGATTTATAAATACGACAGTTCATCAAATTTACATTTTAAGATTAGATATTTATTCCAAAATCATATTGTCACAGTTTGTATGATTATCATCAAAATGTATGGATTGTCACATTTTGAACGATTATCATCAAGATGTATGAAATGGCTAAAATTCGAGAAATAGTTGACAGTGATGTGTTTTGAAATTCACTTTTTCTATAATTATAAATAAAGTATTTCAATTCTACCTTATTCTAAAAAATTAAGTTATAGGCTATTCATCTTTTTAAGATAATTATAGGCAGTACTAATGCTGTTTATCAATTATTATTGTACATTTTACTAAGTTAACTTGTATTCATGGAAGTGAATCAAAAATTTACTCTGTATAAAATGCCACACAAATAGCTCACCTTAACTAGTATGTTCTAACGATTATTATTAGTTAATTACACTGCGCAGATAAGAATACATTTTAAACTGAAATAAGTTAAAAGTGGGCTTATTAATATTTCAATATTTTGTATATCTTATTACAAATATTATCGTTTAAGTATTTTTTAACTAATCCACTACGCTTTTTATGGCTGTTATTTAAATGTCCTTAGGAGTTGGGCTCTGAGATCCGAAATTATGTTTCATATTTGTATTGATAGGTTGCTTTATAAAACAACTATTTTCCAGTATAATGCCAATTAATTAACATTTCAAAATAGATTATTAGCCATATCTAACGTTGCACATAACGTGTGGCTTTCGTTAACTTCACAAAACACGTATTTGTAAATGTTAGATTACATTTTATGTTACGCTACGGAATCTTTCCAACGCAAGGTACTTTGAAGGGGTTCTACGTGTGTTTTCAAATATAATTTTATATCTTATCTCTAGGTATGTATACTAATAGGTATATATATTTGCTTCGGTTAAAGTATTTTATTCACGTTATACCTACGAGTTAGACTGCGTTCTATTGTTTTGATCTCGTCTCTGTTGTTGGTTACTATGACAACGTACAGTCATTCATTGCCTTTCACCCCGTTTTTTCTCTCTCTCTGTCTCTACTTCTGCCACTCCCTCTTTGGAGCTCCCTTTTTGCCTCTTTCTAGGTGAGGAATACTAAAATGTTATAGTCAGCCTATAAATTTACTGAGTATACGGCAATAGACTACTATAGTATAGTAGTGTGTGCCTCTGGATTAATCGATTAAAACAGTGATCATGCAGTTATTTCATTTTGATCGATGGATTTCGTAGTCGCCACTTGAATTGAAGTGAACATTAAAAACTAGAAGATTATTTAATTTGTATTGATTAATAGTAATTTTTGAGAACAACCGACAAAGTAAATTAATTTTTCGACTCGCCAACCTGTTAAAGACATTTTAACAGTGTAAGCTAACCGTGTCCCGTAAGTCAGTAGTAAAAGTAACTTGGTTATCTGCTAGTGCTGCTGTCGGTGGTTATTAAAGTTTTATAAATTTATCTGTCAATTTCTAGACATATCCGTAATATGGCCATGAAATCATATTTTTTATTTTTTAGTACTCTTTTTAAAAAATTATGGAGATTTCCGTGTGCATTTAATAAACGTAATTTTTAAATCTGTGTAATAAAAACCTCAAATTTTCCAACTAAAGAAACATATTTTAACATAAAAACCTTATGCTGCAACATCATTTTTAAAATTTGAAGGATGGTTTTTAGAAAAATGAAAAATTGCATTATTTTGTTATGATTATGTAGCTAATGTCCATTAGCTAATATTAATTAATAGAATCAATGTGACTTTTAAAAATGTTTGAAATTAAGACAGTTTGTTAAAAATTTAGATTTTTCAAAAGTTCTGCACCGAAAATGATGAGCGTAACCTATTGAAATAATTGACAAACAAACTCTTCGAATAATTGAATAATCTATCGTCTTTGGACTATGTAACATATTCATTACATCAATATTGATTCATGAACCATAATATAAATGAGCATATTTATGTGCGTTTTGATCATTTTTACTTTTAATGTGAGTTTACTTGTTTCGGTCATTGCAAGCAACAAGAAAATATAAAACTTTGTAACATGTTCTCAATATATTAATATGATATGCAATATCGAAATTGTAACTAAAACTGGAATGTGTAATTATAGGTAGGCCTACTCATTATTTTAAATTTGATATAACTATTTAGTCTTTTAAAATCCGATTTATCGTGCGAATTATCTTCATTATTGATCAAACTTTAATTGACTTCATTTGAACTGATTTTAACCAATTATTTAAATTCAATTGGTTTAATTCATTGAAAAATTGGACAATAATTATAAAATTTACATAAATTCGACATAATTAAAATATCGCATTTGATAACATAATTTGGAATTTTTTATTCACATAAATTGAAAGCGATAAATACGCAATTTATGTAAAGAGAAACTAGAATTAAAATAAAATTGTTTTATTATAATTAACAAATTTCGATCTTTCGCTTTTTAACAAGAAGACTTAATAATTTCGCACAAGTGACCATTACTTGTCTTTATTTATCATCGTGCAATTTATACTTCATTACATAAACGAACTGTTTTTTAGATCATTAGATTCAAACACGCCAATCGGAATAGTTTGAAAATTCAAAATCGATATTTTCAAGGTCAATAATACAATAATTATCCTTAGTTTTTATTGTCAAAAAATATGTTTACAAAAAACAAGAATACCGGTTGAAGGTAGAATTTATGTTTTGTTGAGCTAATGATTACATTTCTGTGAAATTATTAAATTATTAAACTACTTTATAGTTTAGCCAAAAATTGTCCGACTTGCACTGGTGGCAGACCTATTACTAATGTATTATTAACACGCACTTTTGACTTCATATATTTTCATGGAATACGCCGGAAAACTTGATGACATAATGCACGAATCAAAATCAGCTGAAATATACTTATTTCAGAAATGTTGAGAATGTTGTCTATATTAAAAAGCGTTTAGACTGAATGAAGTTCTCATTGATAGATTACAACCTTACATACTTTCTATAGAACGGTTAACGTTATCAATTATCAAAAATATAGGCTACAATTGAGTTTCCATATTATTTTCATGTGTGTATTATAATGAGCACATATTTGTCATTTAAATAGTGAGCTAACCTAATAACTGCTTAGACAACAATTTATATGTTTAGAATCGCCTTAAAAACGACATAATAATATTGTAAACTTAATTTGTGTTGTGATTATTATAAGTATAGGACTTGCGAGGTATAACAATTGAAAACAACCAAAATACTGCGATGTTACTTCATAATTGACTGATTTACAGAATACTTAACCCGCATGTATATTGTATATTGAATCTAATTTTAATACACACACCCCCCTTTCTTAGTCTCTTACCTCTCTCCGTTACAGTCATATACAGTATATCCGGCAATGTTAGTCATTGATTAGTCATAATATATTTCTGTTGATATTGATTTTGATTTTTTCATTACTTCACTACTGTCCTTTTATGTACTGTCATGTTACCATTTATTATCTAAATTGCTTAATTTTTTAAATAATATTTCCGTATCCACGGCAAGCGGTCCATACTTTAAAAAAATTAAATCTAGTGTTTATATTAGAAATAATTTTAGAGATATTTTTAAAATATTGGAAACAAAATACAACCGTAATAAATATCCGAAAGTAATCTTTCTATAGTCCAACATCACATTTCACTTTTTTGATCAAATCTATTTATATAATATTTCCTTAACGCATTAATAATTGAAAGTCTGTAACTATTTTGTACTGTCATTATGTTCATTGGTAACTAGGGACAACCAGTGACAACTATATATTTTATAATGTAATAACTGTCTTTCCTCGCTTTTGGAAAATGATAGGTGTACATAGAACCTGCATTTACTACCTACAGAAGATTATTATTTGAACTGGGTTTGTTTGATATTGCGATGGCGAGAGACGGCTACAAATAATCTGAAAAGAAAGCTTTTATAAAGTTTCTGACAAAAAATGCTTTCTATTTCAGTGTAGCTGCCAATTAACTGTACCATTTTCCTTTTTAATTTCACGTTACAAATAATTTGTTTTTGCAGTGTTTTTGGAATCGAATTCTTTCTGGTATATTATAGTGTGGTCAAATAAAGAGTTTACGTTGACTATCGGATTGATATTTTATCCTCCCTAGTTTTCTCAATCGTTATTTTGAATATTTTTTTTTCATATGTGAATCGATCATATCTTAATATTTTCTCTTTTTATAGTTTCAGGTCCCTTCTTCATCATCCTTTCTCAAATAACTTAATTTCTCTTCTTTTTTGTCCTTCCCACTTCTATCTTTCCCGACCTTACGTGAATAAACTTAATATATTTTTACAATTTGGATAACTTTTTAATATGTCAACTTTGGTTTGAAAAAAATTGATTAGGCCTATTATTTATAATTTTTAGATGGTTTATCATGTATAAAGCATTTGTGAAAGTATATGATATATGCATTATATTAAAATTATAAAGCTGTTGTGTTATCTTCAGAACTATTAACAGTAGTTAACAGTAGATAAACGTCATGCAGTAAACTAAATCAATATTATTGAATAAAAATCTGTGTTTAAAAAAATATTTCCCAGTGACTCTGCTCTCTCTATGTTTGTTTAATACACTTTGAAAACATCTATATCAAAAATGGTCACCTTGCATTTGCATGTTGAATTTTTTGGCGTCATTTTGTATCCTTCATTTATTTCTAAACATTAATATTATTATTAAAGTGATAAACGTCAGCTAAAATGTTGCACAAGTATATTATTTTAATTAACTTGGGTTTTTTCTTTCACTGTGGGGAAGCTTTATGTTTAATAATTTATATAATGACCATATTCTGTATTTCTTAACAATACAAGTTTGAAAGACGTCCATAAAAGTTAGCTTACTGGTAACGTAAGAAAACTAAATATGCTAAAATATATAATTTATTTATTCACGACGTATTCATTGCCTTATGTCCGCTACACCTAAGACAGATATGCCATCTTAACTATGCATAAGACAGATATGCCATCTTAACTATGCATAAGACATATATGCCATCTTAACTATGCATAAGACAGATATGCCATCTTAACTATGCATAAGACAGATATGCCATCTTAACTATGCATAAGACAGATATGCCATCTTAACTATG
>JAUZND010065994.1:0-17586 GCA_034780555.1 Coelogynopora nodosa | reverse complement strand
TGTATCTATTTAATATATTAGAGTAAATTAATTAGTGATAATTTTCTAATAAAAGTCGTTATCTTAGTCATTTAATAATTTTTTTGTCAGTAAATTTTGATATAAATTTTTAAAAATACATAGCTGAAAAGCGCAGGCACCATGATAAGAGCTATTTAATACTCATTTGTAGATTTTTTTGGTGGCAAGGTCTTAGGGGACAATGAGGCAGGCATTTTACAATAAAGATCTGACCATGCTTCTCTAAAATACATCTTAAACTCCACCATAAATTCAGAGTGGGTATCATGTAGTCTGCAGAAATGGGAAATTACCTTGAAGGCCTTCGACTACATAGTTTAATATGTGAAAGGTGAACATTGCATTATTTAAAAGGTATATCACAAATGGCTGGCATCGATATATTTCTGCTTAAATATACCCTTATTCAAGAGCTTCGCAGGAATACACAATGTAAGCTGGGATTGTCCATTCATTTCAATCCATTTGAAAACCATGTAAACAAATGTGATTCTACACACTCCCTTTGAAAATCACAAGATCAATGTGAAAACCATGTGATCCCTGTGGAAATTATGCAACATGTTATAGTATTTAAATTCAATATTAAAACAATAAACATATTAAACATAATAATTAAGATAACATATTTTAATTGAGTATACTATACATTAAACTTAATAGAATAAAATAGATTAAAATGCATTAAATACAAAAATTTCATACACTATTACAATAAATTGAAAGTAATAGCTAACAAACACATACAAATACTATGAAATACAAAGTTCCAAATTGTAAGAATATAATCCATTTTTCAAAAATGACATCAACATACAACTGAATCAACAACCAAATAAATGTTAAATGTAGTTCTGATTCAGCATACAATAGTATCACTTTACAGGTACTACATCTATTTCTGGTAAACTAATATTTACTATGTAATCAGTTTGGCTATTTACAATATAAACTTACTATAAATATTACAAAATCGTTGGACATATATTAATCAATTCATTTTGAATTACTGTATATTAATTTATATATATATATATTATATACATTATGTATAATATTTATTTACAAATAATGATATATCATAACTTATTATATTCTTCCATTCACAAATACTATAAGATAAAAAAATTTAAAAAACTCCTTATTAAATAAGGATTAAATTAATTAGACAACTTTTACATGATAAATTCATATCAAGTATGAATTAATAAGTATTAATAAACAGTGTTTAAAATTTAATACATGCAGAATGCATAAAACAAATTTATAATAACATAATATTTTATAAGTATGTATAATTATGATAACATAAGTTATTATAGAAATATAATTCATTAGTTTTAAGCATTATTTAATAATTTCTATAAATAAGCATTATTTAATTATGGTATAGTTTATTTTGTTACACCATTATTTTCCTATTATACTTTTATATTTTTATTATAAAATTTAAAAATTTAGCTCTTGGCACATTTTCAAAAATATTACACTAATTTTCAGAGAATTTTATGCTTATTTCAAAGCTTTTACATTATAAATACCAATCACAAAGAATTATTTAACACATTGCTAATGTTTAAACACATTGCCAAGCATGGGCATGAAATGGGGCATATACCATGCCAACTTATAAAATGAACTTTTCTTGGAAGATTTCGAAAAAATTGAGAGAATTACTCATTGACCAGGGCCATAGTTAATACAATTAATACAATAACAAATCGTTTCAAATATACTGAAATAATTCTTTTAACTTTAAAGTTTGCACAATCCCAAAAATTGTGCCTTTTCAAATCTTAGCCTAACAAATATGAAAAAGCTTCCTATGGGCCTCAGTGCATAATAATAAAATGCATGAATACTGTAAATTACATACCTAGATATCTATTTTAATTAAAAAAATAGTTTTATGGAAATAAAATTAATTCAAAATTTAATATGGAAAATCATTGGAAATGGCCTCCACAGATGAAAAATGGCACTGCCAGCCAGGTATACTATACATTATAGTTATCAATTCAAATTCATCTAGTATAGGCTAATTTGATTGTTCAATAACTATATAAATGCCCAGAAATATTTAACATGTTTAATATTTGAATTTTCAGTGCTGGTGATTCATTCATGCTGGTTTCACCGCCAATAAATGCATGACATATCAGCACAAGCATTGACCATTCTGAGATAATTCTAGATTGGTCTGACCAATTTGATATAATCCTGGGTCAGATCTAAGGATTACTCAAACTGACATATCTTTTATGATTAGCAAATTTGAAATAAATTGTAGGTATAAAGACCATGCTTTATCTACACATTCTGTTTACAATAGCCTGTGTTCCAATATTGCAGCAATTGACAAAAAAGGGTATTCAATTTGAGTTCTGATAAGCCAGTATATCTCTGATAGCCAGAGTAGATTGTGGGTGTTTTCCATATGTATTGTTAGTCAAATCGAGGCTGTACAAAAGTATAAACATATTATTAACTTATTATATGAACATTAAATAAATCAGGTTTTATATGTATATTATTTGATTAAAAACATTTTTTTCATTTAGATTTTTTGTTTGTTATATAGGTACATTTATTAAATTATTATTATTCTGCTATTCTGCTGAATTGACTTTTGACCAAATTTGGCACATTCATCTTAAACTTTTGAGACCAATTAAAGATTTATTCTAGATTGGTTCGACCAATCTGAGATAATCCTAGATTGGTAGACTGATCTAAGATAATCCTAGATCAGTCCTATGACTGATCTAATATGAATCTACCTGACACATCTGGGGTCTAAGATTATTCCAGATATTATTTATATAAATTTTTTATATAGTACATTTTTATTTTATTAAGTTGTTGTTATATTGCAGTAATTCTGTAAAATACTGCAGTAATGGCATTGTTATTTCAATATTAAGTGGAGCTTAAAATTAAAGACTGACAATACTTACAATTTTCTATAATTTGAGAACAAACTAAAGATTTATACATCACTAGATCTGTCTGACTGATCTGGTATTCCAGATTGGTCAGACCGATCTAAGATCAGTTGGCATTCTAGATTGGTCTGCAACATTTATAAAGTAATTATTATTTAGTTAGCCTATCTATAAAAAAAAGTTGCCGGATTTTCTGATTGTTCCTTTTCACTGGCTGAAAATATCAAGTAGTGTACTCTGATAATCAGTCATTAACATTGAATATATATTATATGTTACAGACCAATCTAGAATGGTGACCAATCTTAGATCAGTCTGACCAATCTGGAATATTAGATGAGTCCAATCTAAACCAATAATAGATCAATCGGGAATAATTTTAAATCACAAATTGGTTAGACAGATCTAGTATAAATTTTTAGTTTGTTCTAAAAATTTAGAAAAAATTAGAAAAAAGTACTTTTGTCTTTATTTAGTTAGTCATTATTTCTATGCACCACTTAATATTGAAATGACAACAACATTACAATATTACTGCTGTATAACAACAACTTAATAAAATAAAAATGTACTATTTAAATATCTGAAATAATCTTAGACCTCAGATGTGTCAGTTAGATTAATATTAGATTGGCCATTGGACTCATCAAGAATTATCTTAGATTGGTTGGACTCATCTAGGATTATCTCAGATTAGTCAGAACAATGTAGAATAAATCTTTAATTGGTCTCAAAAGTTTAAAAGATGAATGCGCCAATGGTCAAAAGCAAATTCAGCAGAATTATAACAATTTAATAAATGTTCCTATATATAACAAAACAAAAAATCTAATTTAAAAAAAATGGTTTTCATGAGATAATATACATATAAATACCAACTTTTTTAATGTTCATATAATAAGTTAATAATATTGTTCATACTTTTTGTAGAGCCTTGATTTGACTTACAATACACTTGGAAAACACCCACAGTCTACTCTGGCTATCAGAGGTATACTGGCTTATCTGTCAGAACTCAAATTGAATACCCTTTTTTTGCCTATTGCTGCAATATTGGATCACTAGCTATTGTGAACAAAATATGTAGAAAGCATGGTCTTCATACTTACAATTTATTTCAAATTTGCTAATCACAACAGCTATGTCAGTTTGATTAATCCTTAAATCTGTCGGACTGATCGAGAATTATATCAAATCAGTCAGACCAATTTATGTTTTTCGGAGATTGGTCAAACTGATATAGGATTATCTAAGAATGGTCAACATTTGTGCTGATGTGTCATCAAAGCAGCATAAATAAATCCAGTACATCTCCAAAAGCCAGTGTAGACTGTGTGTGTTTTCCATATGTATTGTAAGTCAAATCAAGGCTCTACAAAAAGTATAAATGTATTATTAACTTATTATATGAACATGAATTATACATCATTATTTGATTAAAAGTTTTTTAATTGAAATATTTGTTGTTGTTGTATAGGTACATTTATTACATTTTTATTATTCTGCTGAAAGAATTTTGACCATTGCTGCATTTATCTTAAACTTTTGAGACCAATTAAAGATTTATTCTAGATTGGTCTGACCTAAGATAATCCCAGATCAGTCCGATAACTGATCTAATATTAATGTACCTGACACATCTGGGGTCTAAGATTATAGTAAATTTTTATTTTATTAAGTTGTTCTATATTGCAGTAATATTGTAACATCATTGTCATTTCAATATTAAGTGGAGCATAGAATTAAAGACTGACAGTACTTACATTTTTTATACATTTTCAGAACAAACTAAAGATTTATACTAGATTTTCAGTCAGCATTCTAGATTGGTCTACCTATAGGTTTAAAGCACCTGCAAAAAATCATAGCTATCAGGCACTCCACAGCTCCACTTCCTAAAAATGAAACAAAGCAATAGTTACAATTTAGGTTGGTTAAAACTAAGCAATTTACATATTTTGCAACAAAATCGTACACTACAATTTAAAACAAAAATTGATTCATATTATTTTTTATCTTCATTTTATAAGTTGATTGTACTTATATAGTATACTTATAGAAATAAAATTTAATTTTCTAAAATATTTAGAATTACTTTGAGTTTTTATTTTTGTCACTAATATTATTATTAATAAATATGCAAATATATAGGCATATGAATAATGCAAAATTCATATAAAAAACTTTTATAAAACATTACAGTTTGCATTTTATAATCAAAAACTATCACAACTATTACAATTTAATTATTTCTTTGATAAATGCAATTGTGAATTAAGAATAGATTAAGTTGAATTTTCATTTGATGTCCCTAAAATTTTGTACCGACACATGATAGAAAATGGAAATTAAGAGCAGAAAATTAAGTAAGAATATAGTGAATAAGATAATTCTTAATGCAAGAATATCAATAAAATATATGGTAATATACAATTTTAAAAAACTATACAAATGCCGCTAGATGCCAAAAGATCTTATCTAGCTAAAACATTCTGAATATAGCAATTTGTTCTGTTATAAACAAAAGTAATTACATTTGGATATTGTCACATAAATTTATATATTTTCTGGATACAGGTAAATTACAGAAACAGCCAGGTGAACATATTTATTTATATTTATGCATTCTAGATTAATTGCATTCAAGTGCATACTTGATTAATTAGAATTTGTGGACAATAATAACTAGCATACATTGTGCAAATGTCAGTTCTTAGGATATTTGTACATACACTAAGAGTAATTAGGATTTGTATGTGATAGCTAAAATTAACTATGCTGCAATATTGCCTTTGCATGTCAAAGCACATCTTCATGGCACTGTAATCCATTTAAATGACAGTCAACAATGTCAAATAAATCAGGAATCCTCACAGCAGAATCTACTTTTTCTACAATTTTATTTCAATACAAATGTATGTCAGATGGGTGTCAGTACTAAATGTGCACTATTAGTGAAGTGATTCATTATTTCCAAGTGCAGACATAATAGGGGCCTGAGGGAAATTTTCAAATGAAAATTCAACTTTACCTGTACCCTAAATAACTACTCACAAAAGAACGGCCATCCAGATGTTGATAAAGATGCTTAATATACAACAAGTGAAAATCTGAACAATTCAAATTACCTTAAATTGTATGGACATGAAAATATGATAGGCATCTGTACATATTTTGAACTGTGCCAATACTTAAAGTTAATTTTTTTAATGTGATTTATTTAAACAAAAATATAAACATGTATTATTCTTTAACCTTACTTTTATGCTAGTTGTTATTGTCAAATTACAGTGCAAATATTTATAATTGTAATTCATTATATCAAAGGGAAAATGTGTGTTTTTATCATAACATATATTTTTTCTGATTATTTCTTAATTAAAATTATTTACTATTTTACTATATATAATTTTTGTATGATATTACATTTATAGAAATATGTTGTTAGCATTTTTGTCATTTAATTCAATATTATAATGTTGATTAAATAAAAACAGTTAATTTGATATGTTGTTTTTCATAGTTATATGCAGGATAAAATGACTTATGTACACTTTCATATATAACATCTTTTTTTCACAATTAATATGTTTAAATGTATTTCTAAAAATTAAAAAAATGTCAATCTACATTATTACCTACAAAACATTATTACTATATACGATAGAGTATATTTACAAATAATGGTTTGTTAAAATTAGAGAAGACTGGAAACACTGAATGTGATGAAAATATGCAATCCTTTGTTTCAAACAAGGATGTTTCAGAGAAAAAATTCAAAACTAAGCAAGAATCCTACTGGAAGCGTGTTCATAAAGAGTTTGAACTTCAATTTGGTCCCACTAACAGCACACCAGAAGCTCCAACCATGAAGAGGATTGATGTGTATTGGCAAGAAGTGTCGCAAATCGATGAAACTGGCCAAATTGGGTATCCACTTCTGACTAGAATGGTGAAGGCACTGCTTACTCTAAGTCATGGGAACACAGCACCAGAATCTGACTTTTCAATCAATAAGGCAATGGTTGTAACCCATGGCAATTCTCTTGGTAAGGAGCCACTTATTTAACTGCAAATTGTCAAAGATGCAATTATCCATGCCGGAATATTTTTGAATATACCCATACCAAGAAAGCTACTAATTTCAGTATAAAAAAAACAGCTGCCAGAACTACAGAGCAGATTTTGAAGGATAAAAAAGAAATTGAACATTAAATGAAGCGCCAGAAAAAAATGCTTTGACAATAATTGACAAATGGAAATTGGAACATGAAGACATTGTTGCAATTGACAACAATATTTCAAAGAAAAAAATTGATGTTTTAGTTGCATAGGGATCTGATGCCAATATCAAACTTCAGAAAATTTGGAAAGAGTCAACATTTTCGAGATTTAAGGTTCAAAGGCACAATCATCATTAGAAATGGGCTTACCAAGGAAGTGCGTTCTTGAAGAAGAGATAAGTTCGAAACAGCTGTTATAGGCTCTCAAAAAGCACATAATCTAGTTATAATGCAGTTTGGTAACCTAAAGTCGAAATACAGTGGGTTTTAAACGTTATTAGTTTTAATTTCAGCAGGTTTTTATGTAGAAGTAGTATTTACTTTAAAAGCTAAATTTAATTGTATTTTCAGCATGCTCTGCGTGTCAAAGTTATTATTTACTTCTGAAAGTCTGCTGTCTCGATAGTGTGTTTTTGAGTATCGAAAGTTGGTATTTTGCACTACTAGAGTGGTGGTAGAATTGAGTGGTTAATTATGTCTACTAGCTACAATAGTTAACATATACAATACTGTTGAAAATTGTTCTTTTAGGAATTAGCATCAATGTATGCGGGGATGTTTCCCAAGCCAACAGCAGCTACCAAATCATCCTCAAGTAAACCAGGCACAACTTTCCTTGAACCGGCCCTCAGACCAGGTCACGTTCCAATCAGCAAATTTGGTCCGTCCAGTTCTACTGCAACTGAAGAAGAGGAGGAGATATCCTCGGATGGCTATCTCATTCTTACTTTTTGTAATTCGAAGAAGGCGCGTGTGCAAACCGCAGCATTTACCGATGTCACGGATAGTGATCTGCTCGACTCGGGGTAAGCTTCAGTTTCACTTTCTTCTTTTGTATCTACGAATTATTATTTGAGTTATGTTTGTCATGGCGCATTTATTGGAATGAACATTTCTTGTGTATTAAATATCAGAGTTTATAGCTGTCAGGGAAATCACAAGGTGTTAAGGAATGTCAGGGAAATTGAGATTGTGTCAGGAAAATTTTGAGCAAGTCTTTATATTTTTTAATGTGCTATTTTTATTTGACGGCTCTGATTTTGTCGGTGGCACAAAAAATATTCTTATGTTCAAATGTACATATGTTCAGTTTTTAGGTTAAAAATCCCGACTTTTGTCCTGGGTATGACATTAAACTGCAAATAATGTCGCTGTTATATTGTATGATGGTGTGCCAACATGTCTTTAAGCTAGATGCAAATATGAATTGGATGATTGTTTGATAAGATGTGTTAAACAACTTTTATTGTGAATGCTAGCGGGACAAAATTTACGAAAACAAAATTTCAGATGAGGGCGCCATAATAATATTTTGAAAGAATTCTGGATCCGCCCCTGTGATAGGATAATCTTAACTATTAACACTTCACTTTTTATCACACTCTGTCATGGTTTGAACTATGTATATTATTTGTTGTTGTATTTTATGATGGGTTGATCTGTAAAAGGGTATGTTTTTAAAGTACATATAACATTTTCACTATACTTTTTCGTCATACTTTATGTTAGTTTTCAAAATTCTTATTCATACGGAATGGATGTTTTACATATCAGCCTCTATAGATATTGATGCATATATATGAGTTAATGATAGATAGAACAATTAAACTATTAATAATTTTTTGAAATGTAAAAAAGGTTTTAAAATGTCTTACAACGTCAGGGAAATTGGTATATTTTCATGAAAATTATAATATTCCTGACAAACCCCGACTATTCATAAGAACTATGATTTGAGAAACAGCGTAACATTACTATATATGTTAACCCTGAATGCACTGGACGTTTTTGGAAAGTTTTTAGCCGATAGGGTTTAGCAAGGCGATTCTAAATATTTTATTTGTTTTGTAATGGGATGCTTATATTAATATATCTATGTATAACGACAATGTTATGCTAATCAGAATTTAGTATATATAAAGGAGAAAATTAAGCTTTTTTATTATATTTTTTATCACTGACAACTATTGTAATGTCATTAAAGAAGCAAATATATTATTTATCAGAAAGTAAATAAGACTGTAAGTGATCAATTAACCTTTTTATTCTAAAAGCATAACTACTTTTTGATACAGAGAAAATTTTAAAAAAATATTTTATCTCATTTTTAGTATCTATTACGTCATATTCTACGTTATGAAATCGAAATAGCTAAGTAGTAAACAATCAAGCAACGACATGTTTATTTATCTTTCAGTGTTTCTAAGGTTTGACCATGCGTAGCAACACAATTGATATTAAACACTTGGGTTGAACAGGTGTTTTATCTCTATTTGACGCTATAAAACAAATCAAATGGAAACCTAATTTTCTGTAAATTTGTTATTTATATTTTAATTACGTGTTAATAATATTTTACTTACATAATAATACATACTGCTATCTACTACAGTTTTATTATTTTTCATTTCTAAATAAATGAATCACAAATAATATTACCATATAACGTTTGGATTTTGCTAGGCATAACATGGTTACCACAGGAAAAGGTTTATGAAAGGACACCTTTTAAACTATTGAAACGCATGTCATTTAGTGGGAATATATTATAAATGTCCTCTTAGAGTATTTCTTTGGCATAATATTGAACTTAAACACCTGTTACTGTAGATATTTGATACACATTTTAACTGATTCAAAATATGTTCATTCCACCAAGAGACCAATTAAGATGAGAATTATAGATTCAAAAAACATTATTTATATTATACAATTTAAAAATGGCATATATTAAAGTTGAGACATCATCATGTCTTGGATAACCTGAGATGATCTTACAAAAATTCCTGCAAAATTGATAAAATTCTAATGGAGCTCTTCTGACCTTATGGTAGTTATACACTTAGATAAAAGAATCATATTTACGATAGTTAAAACTAGATGAAAATCAAATTTAGATCATCAGTGTTTATTTTTTAGTGACTACCATTATTTTTGTTAAAATTTAATTATACTTGAGTTACATTCACTTATGTTAGATCGCTAGGCCTAGTTAAGTATTTCAGAATTCGGCTTACATTTATTTTTTTATTAGTTTTACATAGAACTTTATATTTCTTACTAAAAAGGTTACCATATTAATTATATTTAATTATATCATTGTGGATATTTTCTGGTATATTCCGTACACAGGATTTTTTTATTAATAGTGTTTTCCAATGCATCAATTTTTTTCTGGCTTGTTTTTCAGTAATAGCCGAAACGAAGGGCCAGCAGATTTTTGTTTTATGGGGTAAATATTATTATCTCAGTTATATCTTCAAGGTCCTCACATAGGTGTTGTCTATCGGGTCCCTTTAAACACTGACGCCCTCTTCTGTTCTATATTCAGTGAATATAGTGAGGGAGGAGCCCTGGGGACCAGAGACTCCGACGACGCTACCGGTACAAATGGCGATCGTGGAGATAGGGAGGAAGGGGTTAAAGAGGAAGAGAACAACAAAACCTTCTACGGAGAGGCCTTCTGGATTGGCGAAGAGGAAGAGGGGGATGAGGAAGACCCAGGCGAGGGTGGCAGTAAACCATCGGAAGCGGGGACAAGTTCCAAGATCGGTGCTGGAGGCAAGCCAGCCCGCTATTCGCCCCTGTCACGCGGCGTGATGAACCGTCGACTACAGCAGCGAGGCGGTTTGGGGGGCAGGCAGCGCGGCCACTACACCAACGCCTCCCTGCCAACCTCTATGATTCGATGCGATGTGTGCGGCAAGTACTACCGGCACGAGTACGGCCTGCAGCATCACATCTGTCTGCCGAGGAAGGACGTTTGGAAAAAGGGCGATGTACCCTCCGAGATTGTGGACGGCCGGGTAGTCTACTTCTGCCCCAACTGCAACAAGCCGTTCAAGTGGCTGGGTAATCTCACCCGGCACTACTATGTGCACACGGGGCAGCGGTTCTTCCGGTGCGATATCTGTGAGAAAGAATTCTTCTCGGCGTATCAGGTGAAGCGTCACATGAACTCGCATACGGGCCAGAGGTTCAAGTGTGAGGTTTGCGACAAGCCGTTCACCTGCAAGTATGCTTGTGCCTGGCATACCAGACAACACTATACCTATGTCGAGTGAGGGTTCGATTCACATTCCATTCCTGGCCGCTGTTTCGTCTTTGGATATTTGACTGCAGTTTGAATAAATGGGCCATATTTGTGTTTATGGTTCATCTAATGAAACGTTTCATTGGTGTAGGGTAACTCAATAAATAAAGTAATTCTGTGGAATGTATGAAGTTATATTCTTCTCTAGAATATTCCGTTTTTTATAAAGTGTTATATTTAAATTGTGTATAATTTTTTTACATGCGTTTTAATACATTTTCACTTATTGAAACCAAAGTTGTGTAATTTATATTTAGTGGATATGCTACTTCTTATTATTAAAATATTATTAGAGTAAATGAATTTGTACAAAAAATTACTAATAATGTATATTGCGAAGTGTTTATGATATGTAAAACGTATACTGCATGTTCAAAGAATTTTATTTTTCAAAACATACATTTATTATAACAAATAAGGTATTCTAATAGATGTTATTTTTAATGTGTTTCGCCTTACATGAAACGTGAATTATATAAATATGCACGATAAAGACAGTTGGCCTACATTTTTCAACTATAGTTGGACCTCTACCGGCGCTTTCCTGGCCTCTACTTCAAATCTGCTTGCGGGAGATAATCGTTACACATGAAAATTTATGATATACACATGTCTACATTCGTAATTCCACAGTTCTGTAAATATATGGTGTCTTTCAAACAGCTACTTCGTTCAACTGACTCAGTGTATATCGTTGTAGGTTTTATGGTTTATCAAGTACCTGCTGCATGTGTATCAATCTACATATCCACGATCTGATAACTGTCATTTACCACTGGATCACATCGTTTTAAAGAATATTATATTTCGTAGATCAACTTCTTGACATTATTGTTATATTGGCTTATTATAGTGTGCAATTTTATTTGCCAATCACAAAAATAATAATTCGCTAGGTCGTAGTGAATTTTATTTAGATCAATTTACTTACACAATACATTCGGACATGTATTTACGAAGACATTGCTTATAAATTTCTATAATTTATAGCAGTCGGCTACAATTTATTTGTTACCAGAGTTTTAGTTGCTTTTTATATTGAAATTAGCATCATATTAGACGTTTCCTAGCAATCCAATGGTATGCATTTTATAAATAAACATATATTTCTATATTAACTTTATTTGGTTTTATGTATATCGGTCCTGCAATAACAGTTTTTTGTGCTTATATCGAGTATTACCTGTGAATCATATTTAACAATTGTTTTTTTAATGCATTAAAGTATGTAAATTATTTTCATGTGTGTTCGTTGTATGTTCTGTTTTACTGCTAAATATTTTGTTACGTTCCAAACTATATTACTGTATTCTAACACTAGTAGTATAATATATTCTGTTTAAAAATTATTTTTTGTTAAATGTTTTCAGTTTATTTGAATTAGAAATTGTATTTACTATATTTTTATAATCTTATTCTATTATCGTGTGGCATATAAGTTAAGTATGTAAATTCATGTATGATCGCAATAGTTTGATCTTGCGTTATTTCATCTTTCACAGATGTTAAAGAAGATCAGTTATGGTGGAGTTTGCGATAGACTGACAGTGATTTATATTCGTAATATTTTGTAAAACAATGTTAAAGTAGGGGTTCGGAAAATTGGCTTATTGGATCAGGGTTTATTCGTGGATCTCAAAAATTAAGGATGATGGGTTCGTCCGATTTTTTAGAACGACATAAGAACAAAAAAGTGTTTGGCGACTGGGCTGCAATTTATTTATCGATTCGTGTTGCACAATTTTTAATTGTAATTGCCCATGTGACATTAAATTTGAAAAAGAGTGAGCGTTGGAATTCAAAATATATTTTTGAGCATTGGCTTGCTTAACCTGGGACAATAGATATCTAGTGTCATCTAATATTGATTTATAGATTTCCTATAATAGTTTGTTCAGTATATGCTTAATTAATAGTTTTATATAATAACGAAAGAGCCACGTTTGCATCTTGTATACGAAATATGTTGATATATTATTTTTGACAAATTAATGGTTTCTATTTCATCTCTTGTCTTGTAACACTAACAGAACATTCATCATTTTCGTAAAAATAAATTGGATCGATTTCTGAATGTATGTTGGGTAATCAATACTTCTAACTATACCTTTTTCTGCAGAAATAGATTACATTTCACAAAGTTAACATTATTTTCACTGTTCATTGTATAAAAAAAGCTGGGATATATACACGTAAAATCTATTTTTATATTAGTTTACGGTAAATATATTACGAGATATAATATATATGATATTTCCTTTTTTGTCACAAACAAGTTTGCTCAAATTAAATGTTTATTTGGAAAACATTGGCGCTGAAATAACTAATTGTATAAACAGAAATACCAAGAAGGGGTATCTAATTGAACCACCTGTGTTTGATCGTGTTAAATGCTACAATTGATAAAATATTATCAATGACAATTTTGTAAAACTTAGTATTGACAATGTATTTTATTAAAACAGCTAGATATTCAGACATTATTTTAATTGTTAAACTGAAATTTTCTTTAGATTGCAGAAATTGAACTGAAATATGTTGGCGCGTATGCTTATAACAATAAGGCTGCGTCATTAATGATTACAAATAGTGGAAAAACAGACATTTATCTGATAATAAATTAAATAAAGTAATCCGCATAATGACTACAATTATAGAAAGAATGTCACCGTTTTTTAGACAGTTGAAGACAGTATTTAATAACAATGTAATTTAACTAATCAAATAATGCGGTTATTAGCTTTAGGGACTATCCACATTGTGCGCACGCACTTTTTTGGACACCCGCCCTCCCCCTATACACGCATCTACCGATCCTCTAGCACGCGTGCTTAGGCTTTTTGCTGACACACAAGTGGGGTTTCATTTTTTTAAATTTCATATTGTACTACATTATTCTATGTCAGAGCTTTGGGTTAGAATGCCAATGTCGGATGTGAAATTAAAAAAAAAGTTGTATAGTAATAGATAATGGATTTAATTAAATCTACAATACATTATTAATAATAAATATTACTATAAAATAGTTATTTATTATAAAAAATATTCCTTCGTGCAATAATATATTCCTTTAATACTGCCCGCCACGCAATATTATTTGTTATTGAAGGAAATAATAAATTCATAAAAGTGAGTACGCTTTTTTCATTACACTGCACGCATGCACACTACCCCTGCACGCGTAACCTTCATTACCCCTGCACGCGTAAATCCCCACATTTTAACTTATACCCACCCCTCTTGCATGGTGCATGCTCACTTTGTGGATGGCCCTTATACATTACCAATTGTTAACAAATTAGATTAATAATCCACCTAATAATACACTAAAACTTCGTATAACCTATTAAATTAAAAAATGTAATTCACTATTTATCTATATAATACACTATATTAATCCGCTTATTCGCTGATAATCCACTTGTGACTATTAATCCAAACATAAACCGCTTAATCCATTATTAATCCACTTTATACACTCATAATCCACTAAATATACGTATAACCACCTTAGTCCAAATATAATCCACTAAATCTACGTATAACCACCTTAATTCAAATATATTACACTAAATCTACGTATAACCACCTTAATTCAAATATATTACACTAAATCTACGTATAACCACTTATTTGCGTATTAATAATATTTACTTATTTACGTTATCCACTTATTTCACTATTAGTATACCTAATCCACTATTAATCTACTTAATATACTGTTAATCCACTTGAAACTCTTATAATCTAGACTTATAACCCTCTTAATCCAAATATAAACTATTAAATCCACTATTAATCTACTTAATCACTATATTAATCCACTCATAATCCACCAAATCAACATACAAATATAACCCTTTAATTCTAAATTCAAATTTAAACAACTTAAACCACTATTAATCTACATAATCCACTATTAATCCACTTACTCCGCTTATAATCCACTTATAACCCTATTAATCCACTTAATCCGCTTATAATCAACTTATTACCCTATTAATCCAAATACAAATCGCTTAGTCCACTATTAATACACAATTAATCTACTCGTGATCAACGTACGTATAAGCCTTTAATCCAAATATAAACATCATAATTACTATTAATCTACTTAATCCACTAAATCTTGGTATAATCCGATTCATTTACCTTTAATTCACCGAAGTCACGTCACACCCAGGATTCAATCAAACATTATTTAGCCGTTCAAAATTCCCTGAATACAATATTGGTTCTGTTAATCCACTTGTAACCATTTTAATCCACCTCTAAATCTACTAAATTGACTCAAAATCAAACTATTTTTTAGCAATTCACTTTTAATCTACTTATGCCATTTACATTTTTTTATCATCTTGTAATTCAATTATACTGTAAATATCTTAATCCGTTTATAATCTAATATTTATTCAATTAATTCACGTAAAATGAGATTCCAGCAATAATAGACCTCGTGTTGTGAAGAGGGTCCTCGTGTTGTGGGGCTTTTAAATGAACTCCGTGAAACGTGAGCATCCGAAATCACAGAGAAATATTAAATTGCGGCCCAAGCATAGGATAATGAAGCGATTGCATGCATGCACACCAAGTAGGCGCACGCATAAGATATCTTTCATATTTTGGTTTTCTATGAGGCGATTACACACATATGAGGCGCACACATACACACTATATAATAAACTGCATGAGGCACCTTTATAATATATATATGTATATAATTGGAAATTAATTATTGAATATTGCTACAATTGTAGTTTATTGTATTGTGCCTAAATTTAATCAATATTCAAAATCACGCGCTAAAAGTTTGAATAAAATTATTTCCATCAATAATTTTTACATTGTTGCATAACAATTTTGAATAACATTATTTTAATCAATAATTTTTATATTGTTGCATGAAAATGTTGGGATTGTACATTTGAAAGTTAGGTACAATATTAAACTATGGTTATACTTTTATTAAAAACAATGCATATATTATTAATTGCCTGAAAATAGATCATTACGCCAATGATAGCATATAACAGAGAGCGTTGCCATATTTTGATTAATGGGGCAGACCTTGTAAAATTTGCGAATATAAAAATATTGTAGGTAGATAAAAATCACATCAATCACATTATTTAGCACCAATTCTAACTATTAATTTTACTATCTATATAAAAATTAAGTAAAACAATTAGCCTATACATGCTTGAAAATAGTTTGTACATTTTCACAATAGTTTGTCAATATTTCATATTGCTAAACATAGTTTAAATAACACGTAGTTATACATAGATAATCATCATGTCGATATTCACATACTAGTCTAAACAGTTATAGCGTAAGATCATCCTTTAAAATTATAGGAATTAATGCATCATAATAATGTACTGTATGAATTAATAACATGATTTTCCGAAAATTTTAAAGACAAAGATTTGTACAAAATGTATCTGATAATTCGATCATATACAATTACGTAAATTTACAATACATGAATAGATACAATATGTTTAACAGACATAATTTTTGCAGAATAAAACAAATGTTGCTGTCATGGGTCAAGCATCAGACGAATTCAGACTATGTAAATGACTTACAAAATTTAACCAAATTTTGATAATCGCCGCTCCGATTTTGAAAGAAATTGTTGAGCAATTTTATAACAGAGTATTTTAATTGTCAGTTCTATCTTAATGGATAGTTAATATCATTGAGGCGACTTTGTTTAATTGAATTTCTGAGATAAGTTTTGAGACGTCGCGAACAGCTAAAAGATCTCTGACTCGTTGCATTTGTAGATGGCATTGTAACAATGATTTCTGCTAGTTTATTAGATCTCTGACATTAAGGTTCTCTGGGTACTGAGCTAAATGAACGAATTTGATCTACATCCAGTGTCAGCTTTAATATTAAATATCTTGTACACTTGACTAATAGTCACATATACAATATATTAATATATGGTGTTTTATGAAAATTTCTATAAAGGTAATTTATGAGTGCCTGCAATATGTATACTCTCATATAAATACAATACATACTCACTAAAAATGAATATAAGTTATAGTGTAGTAAAAAGTTTAAAAAAATAATAATATATACCCGGTGAAAACATAGTAGCCGGCCCGCTCTGCGGCCATAGAGGCTGGACCGCAGTACGGCCAGTTCCGCGTGAATAGTGGCCGGTTCGCAGGCGGCCAAAACATGAAATTCCTAAAAAAACGCTATACTACTCGAAAGTAGTATAGCG